>OMNN01025424.1:0-10192 GCA_900302755.1 Chromis chromis
GGGGTGTTATATATATATATATATATATATATATATATATATATGAGAATGTACCTATAAAATGCAGCAGTATAGTAGCATGTAGTTAATGCAGTATGAAGTGCTTTCAAATTTAAAACAAGGACAAGAAGCAAATAAATATTAATTGAACAGAATCCTGAGTTACATACTAAAAATGAGTTACAGGGTAAAACATTTACAGAGCCAGGGCTGTGAATGAATTATTTTTCAACTCACACACACACAACAGACAGCTGGTAGGCTGATGAGACTTTACCTTTAATTTGGAGCAACTATTTACAAGAGTTGATGGAAAATTTCAGAGACTGTGCACGTGTCATGTTCACATGTTCAAGCAATAACTGTCATGAGTCAGGACATCACGTAACGGCACGCTATCAACATCAGGACCTGTGTTATACATGTTTTTTCCCTCACTGGTAGGTGTGATTTCTTCGTGGACGGCAAACACAAGCTGAGAAGAAAACATCACATTCAGCCTGAGAAGATCCAACCTTCATGAGAGAAGGGTCTGTAGCTACCATCAAGAGAAGAAACAGCAGTTTTCATAGTAGAAGAAACCAAAATCTCCAAAACCAGCTGCTCTTGTCAGGTGTATGGTGTTGTTTTCTTCAACATCCATATGGTTGTGCACCTGGAATTATTTGCAGAGTTCTTCTGTAACATCTTGAGATGTCTCAGGGAACATTCAGTGCAAATGGCCTGAACTCTTTACCCACAACAACACAATCGTCGCTCTCCACCTGACCTACTCACCAGATTTGGCTTCCTGTGACTTCTTCTTCTTCCCCAAAATAAAATTCAAGTTGAAGAGTTGTATTTTACACAGTTCAAGAGATTCTTCGCATTGCAGATGCAGATGGTTACATGTTTACGTAACAGGACTTCCTGGGAGCGTTACAAGCATTGCAGAAGTGCTGGGAGAGATGCATCGCTGCACAATGAGACTACTTTGACAAAGATAAAGTACAGTTTTTGATTTTTATAATCACAGTCTCAGAACTTTTTGATGAACCCTCGTACATGTAATTCATGTTACTGCAGGTAATCTATAATAAAGCCTTTTGGATTGCCTATAATGGCATTTGGAGCTGCACGGTGGCTCGGTTGTTACCACCGTCGCCTCATAGCTAGAAAATCCCCAGTTCGCGTCCCGGTTAGGACGCCTGGGAGTTTGCATGTTCTCTCTGTGCATGCGTGGGTTTACACCGGGTTCTCTGGCTTCCTCCCACAGTCCAAAAACATGCTGAGTTAATTGATGATTCTAAATTGCCCGTAGGTGTGAATGTGAGTGCGCTAGGCTGGTGACCTGTCCTTGGCCTGAGTTGGCTAGAACAGACTCAAGCCCCCCGTGACCCTACAGAGGATTAAGCGGTGTATAGATAATGGATGGATGGATGGATAATGGCATTTGGCACTGTGGAGGGTTGATGAGCCCCAACGCAGTTCCTTAACTTAATCATGATTGTTGATCTCATCTATAACCCCTGACCCTTCACCCTGTCTTCTATTTAAAAGTACAAATATTGAGCAGTGAGACACTGACATTTCCAGTTACTGTTAGCTGAGCAATTAAAAGAGGTTTGGATTTAGGGAAAAGGCCAAAATAGACGGAGCAAGAGAGGCTTAGACTCTTAATCATGACTGTGGGTCAAGCTCTAAAAATGTTGGATCCTGCAGTTTCATAATGAGATTAAATATCAGCTCTTGATTTGGGATTGTGGTCGCTTCCTCCTAAACTCGCCCCTAAAAAATATAAGACTCTGAGCCTGGTGTAAGGCTTGAAGACATCACTAGACACACCAAACTCTCTCCAGAGCCACAGAAGAAATTATTTAGCTGAGCAGCTTTCCTCATGACTGGCAAAACAGTGGCCTCCTCACCTTGTTCCTCCTGAAGTGGTAGACCACCACCATGCTGGCCAGGTCCAGCACCATGCACAGACCCTGGAAGGAGGCCACAGCGAGCCGCAGAGCTCCGTCCTCCTGCACCAGGCAGGGAGTGTCGTCCCGGCAGTATGGGCATCCCTCACGGCACGGCAGGCACTTACTGGATGTGTCGGAGGGTTCGTCTTTGCCCTGCTCCTTACCTGAGGATGGGAAGACACTTTAGTTATGTCTCGCTGTAAGACATTTAACGCTGGGTATAATCACTCCTGTTCTTGAAGAGGATGAAAGAAAGCCTTTTGAAATGCTCACATCTAATCACATCTCAGATTTACTGTAGTGTTTTCCAGGATTATCACTGCAATTAATTTGCATTTAGTTGTCACACACAGACATCTTATTAAATGCTCAGTTAATCAATTCGAAGGGGTACAAATCACCAGTCCAATAAATCAAAAAGCCTTGGAGTGATAATTACACGAATACAGCCTTTAATTAAGCAGATGAGGGAATAATGAAGGAGAGGAGGATAAAATATTGTGACACTGCTCCCTTCATCAGTCTGGTTTGCATAATTGTTATTACTGTATTCCAGCACATGACACACTTGGATGTGGTTTATCAGCTCTCTCACTAGAATTTTTTCCACCTTCTCACTCGAGAGCATGACTGGTTTGTTTGAAACCTGAATTTAATCAGTTACGTGTAAAGACACGATAGACGAAGCTAAAAATATCATTCCTAATTCTACTATGTGTCTGCTGTGGTGGGATTTGGAGTCAATCTGTAGTTTAAATCCTTCATTTTCACCACACAGACACTATGCAGCTCCTCCAGAAAATGATGTTTGATAAGCATGTAATTCCTCAGTAAGTCCCAGACCTCATACAGAATGCAAACACTGTGCTGAAGCTGCACAGAGCTTCAGCAGAGAACCAACTGCAGGAGAGGGTGCTGGGATAACAGTTAAAGAAGTTAACTGGTCAGTTTATGGACAAGTTGATGAATCTATCCAGCAATTATGTGGATACTGATGTAAGAAATCACTTGAAACGCTTTCATTGTTCCTCACCGTGTTAAAAATGTTACAATTTTATTTAGCAGACGCTTTTATCCAAAGCGACGTACATAGGTAGGTAGGCGGGGCAGCATTAAGGACCTTGCCTAAGGGTCCTCACTGGATACCTGCGCCCTGACCGGGATTTGAACCACCGATCTCCCATGCCAAGGTCTGGGGTGTTAGTCACTGAGCTATCCAATGTTTAGAAAAGAAGAGGAGGAGGTGACAACAAAATCACAGTTTTTGCTGTGAATCCCAGAGAAGTTGTTTATCTTCTCCAGTATTCATGTATTTGCAATATGAGTTTCGTTTGTGCCAGGGTGTTAGTGACTATATTTGTATTAATTTGTAATTAATGTGACTGTGTGTGAACTGCTTAGTCTGCCATTAACATTCCTCATATGTACAGATGGGTGACAAATAAGAGGAAAACCTGATCGCTTGAGTCCTATATTGTGGGGATCATTTTGCTGGCATGGTTTAGGTCCACTTTAGGAGGAAGCGTTACTAAGCTGTTCTGAGCAATCACCTTTATCCTGTGATGAAACATTTCTATCCTTATAATGGTGGTGCTCTTTGATGTCCCAGTCCATAGACTAACTTAACCCCTCTAAATGTAAGATTTTGGACCGACATGCTAACCAGCACTCTCCACCATCATCATCAAAACCCCAAATTAGGGAGCATCTTTTGGATGGATGGTGGTTCACAGCCTTAGAGAATCACTGTAAAGCTGTATTGAAGATCTTCTGGTGGCACATTGAGGCCCAATACCTTACTGAGACACTTCATGTTGGTTTTTCCTTTCATTTGTCACCTGTCTGTATATCTAGTTAGGCTGCCAACAAAATAATACAATGCTGTAACGATGTACCTGAATTAATAAAATAATAAAAAAAAGGTCTTGGTGGAAATCAGTGGTGTCAGAAAGCAAAGGTCCAACAGGTTAAGCCAGGTTGTAGAGGGTTTGTAGTCAACATCTAGGCTATTCAATATGGAAGTGAGAGGGAAGGTCCACCAATGACCTCTGCAGAGCTGCTGAAGATTGCAGTTGGTTGCACTAGATGAAGAGAAAGGACAACACCAGGGCTCCCAAATGAATGAAAGGGTTATAGGAGTTGAGACCTGGATGCTGGGAATCACTGTTGAATCAACCAATAAAGAGAGTTCCCACTTGACAACCCAGAATATTCCACCACTTCTTTGGGTGTCCAGCAGCAGGTCCCAGGAGTGTAAATAGAAGATCGTACCAGCTAATCCAACCTAACAAACCTACTGGGAACCCTGTTCCACTTCTCTTGCTGACTGTAAGGTAACTTGCCAACAATGGTTCCAACACCACAGGTGGTGTCAAGGCAGGTAAGTCCAGAAAGTAACCTTCACATTCGGCAGACTCCTCCTCCAGTGGAAGCCCCACTCATGTGGTCATCCTGCAGGGAATGGGCAGCATGTGTCTGGAGTGCAACTATGGGATATTAACAGCTACATTAACACCTACATAACAGACCCGCAGAGACAGAAGGGAACACAAGAAGTGAGAAATACATTGGACCGTGCTGCATAAGGTTTTTAAAAAGTAGACTGTTCATACAGTGGGAGGAGGTCCAGAGGAAAAATAAGTTGGTTTAGATTAGGCCTGGATGATAAGGCAATACCAGCAACAGACACTTCACCAATAATCAAAAGGAAAACTGTTGCAAAGTTCAGTTGCAAAAACAAACCCCAAACGTGTTCCCTCCTGGTTTGACTGTTTTTATAACAGTCAATCGTATCCCTTAATAATGAGGCTTCTTCCCATGTAGATCTCCCAAAGCGGCCTCTTGTCGCCTTCATACTCGCCTGCAGACCTGGTGGCCCTCCGTTTACCTCCAGGGACCCAAAGTTCAGGATTTTATTGAACATTTCTTCATTTATTGCATCTTATTGATGTTCAGTCGGTTTACCTCAAAGCCAGTTTTACTTGCTGTCTTAATTTAATGTGTATCAAGGTCAGATTTTCCCGTTATATTTATATGTGTGAATTCATTTATTTGTCATGTTTTTCATTAAAATTATTACCCTTATGCCTTGAAAAATAAAGTGGTTGCATTGAAGTAAGATCATTAAATTTTAAAAAGA
This sequence comes from Chromis chromis, assembly GCA_900302755.1. Taxonomy (NCBI): domain Eukaryota; kingdom Metazoa; phylum Chordata; class Actinopteri; family Pomacentridae; genus Chromis; species Chromis chromis. The sequence goes on from OMNN01025424.1 coordinate 5,086, forward strand.
CTTCTTTCTCTTCATCTTTATTGAAAGTAAGTCATTAAAAATTATCAATAATTTTCAGTATCACCTAAAATCGAACATTTTTCTATGATTGAAATTTTAACTTATCACCCAGCTCTAGTTTGAATCACACAGTCTATGGCTTGAATATGAAAAAAATGAGAAAGTTTTTCACAAAAACTCCGATGGCTCATTTTGCATGTCCCCAAACTTCAGCTCCTCGGTTTCCATCTACTGTCAAGCGGTGCCAGACTTTAATATGACCAGCAGTCAGTTTTTATCGTGCACTGCACACATATTCTGGGAGAAACTAATGAAATGGTATTGAGGAAGAACATTAAATATGGAATTTTTTTGCCTATAGTCTGTTTGTTCACCTTTGGGCATATGCGCATCGTGACTGGATTTCTCCTTCACTGAAGAAAAGTCTGATAATTAGGAGCCAAGATCTGAACTTATAGGAGAACCTGTCTATTGCATGGTGTTATTAGAAAATGGTATCTTTGTACATAGTGTTATTTGTGCTTATCAGAAAAATGTGTTTGTATTAGTTCACACCATCTGCTGTTTGTTTTGACCTTTCAGTATAAAATCCTGGTCATAATGAATGGAAAGAAGATAGAAGAAACCCCACTGAAGCTGTCATTTCACACCCAGTTTCACACATCTGGTGTGATGCCAGATGTTCACAGAGACACCACACCTCTGTTTGGGGTCAACTGTCACATGCAGGAAGAATTTCTCACCTATTAAACTAACAGGAGTGATCGTCAAGAGACTTCGTAATTGCAGAGAAGGTGTTTGAGGCAAGGTTAGGCTTGTTCTTTTTCTCTTTGTTTCCATTATACGGTTATTTATTCTACCAGACAAGACAGTAAGAACAACTGTAGGTTATAATTTTTGGATTTTCGAATATTAAAAGTAAACTGTAAATTGTGGTACTTTGAGAACATGTCCTTGTGCTTTTAATTCAGTTGAATTGAGGGGGATCTAGACAAACTCCCCTCCTTATGTGTTCAATTTTTTTTATTATCCAGCCAATAAAATTCAGTGCGACTGACCTGTTTGTGACACGTGTGGAGCAAAAGTGTTTGTGTTTATCCAACCTCACAATGGAGGTCGAGTGGGTGATTATAAAACTACATCAGTTGTGCACGTGTCGGCTCTGACTGCCAGCTACGTTGCATTTTCTAACAGAAGGGCTGTTCTTTTCACTAACCTGTAATTAGTGTGGTTTCAATCTGCTGTGGTTTTGTTCTAATGGATGTTTAGTGCAGCTGTAGTTTCACAGCATCCTCAGTTCTACCTGGCCTGCTTAAAGCTGCTGCAAAACTCACTTTTCCTTCCCACAGCAGACGTTTGCATCGAGAGGAGTGAGCAAAACTGTAAACTTCTTCATCCTTTTTGTGTATACTCAAGGGTTTGTTGCAAAAAGTCTTTCAATTATCTGTAACCCACAAGACACAGTGAATAGGATGAAGGGCTTATACTTTATAGGTACCTTGACTTGAAAGTCATTTATGTATGAGCTCCTAAATGGAACAATGGAACAAATTACCCATATGTATTCTCTCTCTCTCTCTCTCCATCATTTCTCCCCATTCATATTTGTCCTTTTGGCCTGTTGCTAGGGAACAATACAAATTCTGTTTCCAGTCTGATCTTCTTTTCTTTTTTCAGGGATGCACGAAGAATAAAACGCAGGTTCCAGGAGGGGAAATCGAGGTCACAAGCAACCGCAAACCCAATCTTAGCTACAGGGATTTTTAATGAGGTGGTCTGCATGGGGTTTGGAAGATGAGTCTCTTCACAGACTGAGCCTTTTGACTACAGGCCCCATCACGCTGCATTATTATAAAGCTCCAGCTTAGCATATCAACTCCCCCTGGGGTGCTGCATTGTTGGAGTCAGGGATGAGAACCACCGCAGTTGCCTGATTATCTTGCTCATCAGGGCCAAGCTTTCTGCCCGAGGACACTGCAGCGCTTTCAGTCAAGGTGTCAGAATACAAACATTCAAATCCAAAGCACGATCGGGGGGGGCTAAAGTTAAGCATATACTTGAAAACCGCAGAGGTTAAAAAAAAGCAGAACACAGAAGATGCGTGTTCACATTTAGATTTTACTTTTCTGTCACACCTGACTGGAAGATAAGGAAAATGGAAAAATGTCAGATTTGATCTCCACATATTGAAGTGAGGTGCATGGGACTGGGAGTATGTAAAGACTTTGGACAGTAGTGTTCTTGTTTTACTTTTCCAAAACCAAAAATGTGAAAGTGAAAGGATAAATCAAACTATGTGGTTGTCAGCTCCAACTTAGGATCCCCTCCGATGAAGATCAAGTAATTCCCCTTGTTAGCATGTCCATATGGTGTTTTCTATAGGCTGTAAGACAAATCATGACCGAACTAAGTAGTAAACACCATGGCTGAGCATTACCACCTTTAAACTGCAATGTACCGATTACAGTTTCAAAGACAGGATTTCAGACATTCGGGGTTTAATATGTAAGAAACAAAGAATCAATCCTGTCAACTTGCAATATTAGGCTTTCTCTATTGTTATTTTTCAGAATCTGACATGTACGGCTGAAGTACTCTAATATTACAACCTGGGATTGTGTAGCATAAAGTAGTTTCACAGTATTTGAGCAAAGACGTAGGTGAGCTGGTGTGCTCGGGCTGCAGTGGATGGAGAGGGTTGGTGGAGATATGTGCCGGTGTAGAGGTACATCTAATAGCGTTTCATGGTAAAAACTTCTAAATATTTGACTCCGACACACAGAAATTAGTTTTTTGAGGTTTAATCAATGACCAGAGAGGAGGTTTAACATTCCTGGCTAACTAGCTTACTACCTACAGTAGTGAATGAGTCATCTCCAAAGGCTTGGTGCATGTTATTAGCTAACTAAATTAATATTTGCAGTCGCAGGTCATGTTTAAATAGTCTCCTTATGCGTAGTAGCTTTGTTGTGCTCTATATTTAGTTTGGAAAGGTTTATATTACACTCAAAAGCTTGCAACACCACACAAAGTGTAGTTAGACAGTGTTACTTCAGCAAAACTAATTTGTTATCAAGCATCATTTTCTATTGTAAGCTTTAAAATTTGAATAATGAAGTCTAACCATGTGGCAAAATATTTTCAACAGGAAGCATCCAATTCTTTTAAGTATACATTAGAATGATTATTCTAACATTTTTATTTGTAGCTGTACTATAATACAGATGCTATATAACTAAACTATGCAGGACATGAACACTGCTGCTCCTTTATTTTCATCATCGCCTGGTATATAAGCTGGTTCTATGTGCGTCCATAATATAAATGTTCATGGTCCTTATACAGCTCTCTTGTTTTAAGATGAATCAGCAGGAAACTCTATAAAGTCCAATGGAGACAACAAATGTATGAGTCGACTCACACACTTGACGAGTTGTCATTTAGCCAAAAGACAAAATCTACGATCGTCGGTTAGAAATCAGAAACCTGCTTTTCTTTACTGCTGTGTGAAATCAAAGGGGTTGTTCTCTTTCTACAAAGGCGAACATAAGATCCAACAGGTCTGTGATTTAAATGCCACCTGTGGCTCCCACCAGAGCTCAGAATAGAAACATAGTAGACACTTTTACAATAAGAACAGTCAGAATCCTTTGACTCAAGCTTGAGGTTTCATAACCTCACAAGCCCCAGGACACTCCTTCAAAGTGGAATTTCAAACAAAATGTGTGTCTGTCAGCTGAAAAAAGGTGGTTGTTTCTTACTATCTTTTTTTTTTCATAAATCCCAAAAGCTTCCTTTTGAAAGATTCAAAGTTTTTCATCTGACAGCTCGCTGCAATATGCATTTTTATATTACAGAGGGATTTGTAACCTACTTTTAAAGCCATTGAGCGCCACTCGGCTCGGATGGTAAAATCCTCTCCTGCACTGGCACTTGTACTTGTCCAACACAAATCCATGGCCCACGATGGGAGTGCACTGGAAGAACAAAGGCAGAGACAGACACACGGAGATTAATCGTAAAATCTGTGTTCACCTATTTTGGCTGTAATCAACCAGAACATCACAGTTGGTAGTAACACGAGGGCAAAAAGTGAGAAGCCGAGGAGGAATCGACGTGAATGTGAAACCACAGGACGGAGGAGGATGATTGACTCAGCTCTGTTTGTGCTCCTGGAATACAAAAGCAAGTGGGTGTAAACAATACAACAATAAACAAAACAACAATAAAATGTGCCAGAAATATTAACAGTTAATTAGCTCTCCTTTCACCCTGTTAAACACTTGAAAGGTTTGCTTTAAAAAGAGGCATTCATCATAATAATGCAAATTGGAAAGACAAATAGCATCTCAGAGCTGAAATAATTAGTCAGTTAATCATGAGGAGACACTAATCAGCAACAGTTTTGATGATCATTTGCTCATTTAAGTTCTTTTTTTTCAATAAAAAGGCCAAATTCTCTGGTTCAAGCTTGTAAAATTTTAGGATCTGGTTGTTTATTATTAAAATTGAGAAACTTATCTGTGGATTTGTATTATATGCAGGGGAACAACTAACTGTTTAAAGAAAATGTGCAATAATAAAGCAAAATACATCTTCTAGGATGGATGTCAAGCAAACAAGAAGTCACCCCAACCTCTCCTGCTATCCCCTCCCCCCTCATCCCGACTCCCAACTCAACCGGTCGAGGCAGATGGCCGCCTTCCCTGAGCTTGGTTCTGTCGGAGGTTTTTTTTTAAAAATGTAATTGGAATGCATTAGATTTCACCAGTGTTCTTAACAAAGTGAGCATCAATAGTATTAAAAAAAACATCTATTTAAAAAAATATACAACACAATAAAGGAGTAATATATCATCTTTCAATTTTTCACATACCTGCACAGATATTAGCACTTTCTCAATAACAAAGCTTCAAGGAATTTAAAATAATCCATCTTGGAAAAATAGACAGTCAAAATACATTTTAAAAAAAAGCTTTTTTCAGCTTTATACAGTAAAATCAGTGGCAGTAAGTTTTCCATGCAGGACCACATAACTTGATAGAGCTGTACAGAATAAATACTTTGGTTGCAACAAAGTTAAAACGAGTGAAGATATTCATTTTTC
>OMNN01025427.1:0-12016 GCA_900302755.1 Chromis chromis
CCCCCTCCCCATGCTGGACCCCAGCCCCAGGCCAGGGTTGTTTTCAGCCGACCCCCCTTTGCACCCAACATGCCCCCTCCAGCCTTCAGCACCCGGGGAACCACCATTAATGTGAGAGCTGCCATGCCAGGCCAGCAGCCGGGACAGGTGGGAATAATGTTCTGTCATTGGCTTCCTGCTTTCTTAAGGCTGATTGTCAATATTACAATATAAATTTACTGAAAATATCTCTCACAGGCTTTCAACCCTGCTGCTCTCAACCAGATGATTAGTGGACTGGTTGGACAACTTTTGCTACCTGGACAAATGGGTAAACTTTTCCAGATGTTAAATTTAGTTGTAGACTTTAGCTGCAGGATTTCTCTGTAATTGTAATAGTTTGAAAATTATATTTAAATCTTTTTTTCTTTCAGCTGGGCAAACAGTCCCATCCTCTTCCTCCTCCACATCCACATCCTCCTCCTCCTCCTCTTCTTCCTCTTCCACCTCCTCTTCCTTTTCTTTCTCCACTTCTGGTCCAACACCTCCATCTGCTGCTGCTACCCCAAACCAAACTGAGACCAACACCAGTGAGCCCCAGTTACAGGAGATGCCCCCAGACCTCAGCCAGCTCCTGGGTTCTCTGCTGGGGGTAGCTGGTGGGGCTGGTGCAGGGCCTGTAGGGGCCCCCTCAATAACCGTCACTACATCTGGGGTTCCAGCCTTCATCCAGGGAGTGACTGAATTCATGCAGCAGGTCAGTATTTGAATGTTTGACATGAGTGCACCTATTAGACTGTGCAATAAAACTGACTTTGGATGCTACTCGCACCTCAATTTACATTTTAGTTTTATATATCAAGAACAACCTGCACACAGACCAGGTGGAGGGATTTGCCTATAAAAATTCAGGAAATTCATTCATCTTTTTGTATACATATATACCTATTCTATTACTTAATTATTGTTATTCTTGTATACATACCTATTTAATTTTTTATTTTTTACTCAATTGCTTCTATTTTTCTGTGTACATACTTAATTTTATTACTTAATTATTGTTATTTTTCTTGCATTTCTTGCATTTCGTGCTGCTGTAACAATTGAAATTTCCCCCAATGGGGGATCAATGAAGAAAATATTCTATATTCTATATTATGAATATACTCTTCAAGAATATGTTAAAATGGCTCTAATACTAATCTAAATAAACTTATTTAATTTGATAGATACAACTATTTTTTTGGAAGGGGGGCATTGCAATCCTAAAACACATCTTTCAACTTCTTAACTCTTTTTATCACATAGAATCAGAGCAACAGGTGTGATGCTATGCTCAGACAACTAAACTTTTTGGTAAATAAATTTCTGGGTCACACACGGTCTGGGACTTTGGTCGCTGGGCCTAGATTATTTGGAAATGTGATTGTAATGATTGTATACTGATCAGGGCTGCCCTCAATATATCATACATGTTTGAAATTTACAGTTTAAAATGTGCATAATTGCAGTAACATTCTTAAAGGCTAACATGAGCTACAGATATTACACTGATAGTTAATATCTCACCTTCAGTTCTTGCTGAAGAATAGAAAAACTATGCTGACCACATCCTTCCAAGCATTTTCTCATTCAGATTCTTTTAGCCTTCTGCTTCTGATTCTTTCGAGCTGCAAAGTGTTATTAGCGTTACAGCAAGTGTTTGCTAAACAGTCTTCAGTTTCTTTCCATTTGTTTTACCATGAAGTCATGCGAGGTGGTGCTATGCTCCCTGATTTCTTCCTTCCAACCTGATTTAAAATTCTGTTAGAATTTTAACATTCCCTAGTGTCAGTCCAGCATTACAAAACATATCTGTTTTGTCAGATTCTGCAAAACTGTATCTCCCTCTCTAATGACCTTTCCAAGCAGTCAGTCCTCTTTGCTCTTAATCATATCGACACACAAAGTATAGTGTGAGTAGCACATTTAGCAGCAGCAGTGCTTCATCTGTGTATCCACACAGGATGCATTGAATTAATCCAATACATAACTGTAGTTTTGTACACTTCAGACTCTTGCACACTGTCTTTTTTATTTTAAATGGTAAATGATCTGCACTTATATAGCGCCTTTCTACCTTAGTGGTACTTGGCGCTTTACAATGTGTTTCGCATTCACCCATTCATACATACATTCACACACTAATGGTGACAGAGCTTCCATGCAAGATACTTGCCTGCCATTGAGAGCAACTTGGGGTTTGGTGTCTGAGATCGAACCGCCAACCTTCCGATCAGTGGACGACCCGCCCTACCACCTGAGCCACAGCTGCACTTTAGTTGTAGGCTGAAACGCTTTCTCTGTAGACAAGACGTTACTCTAAAGACAGTGCCCGAAGAAATAGAAAAGCGCAGCACACAGTTAACTGTTTTGTAGAGGAAAACTGTATATCTGTCAAAGGATCTCTTTTTTAGCACTAGTATTGTGAAGTCATCACCATGTGTCCCACTAGAGGGGAGAGAGGCTGGCATTGAGTGAGTTACCTGTGTAAAAACCTGCATTTCAAGTAATGTTAACAAATCCTCACTCCTTCTTTTACTTTTTTCATTTCCAGGCCCAGCCCATCTTTTCTCCACCCCCGCCTCCCTCTGGGACCACTCCTGCTCCCGGTGCAGGGCCCAACCCAACGCCTAACCCCACCGCAGCAGCAGCAGCCGCCGCCGAAGCCCTCAACCCGGAGCTATTCACTGGCATCGTCCGAGGTGTCCTTACTACCATGATGGGCTCTCTGGGCCAAGCTCAGAACGACACAGAGAGCATTGCCCAGTTCATGCAGAGGCTGTCCCAGGCAACCAACATCTTCATCAGTCCTGAGGACCCTACAGGTAAGTAACAAACTGTCACATGTGTTTTGTTGTCAACAGAGCAGATGATGATGTTATTCAGTCAAGGAGCGTATCAGAAAATAACTGCCGTATAATTAAATTGTGGTTCCCAGGGTTCTTTGGAGAGCTTCTGATGTTGGTGTGCCAGACATTCACCATGTCGGACCTGGTGATGCTGCTTCATGGCCAGCACCAGCCCCTGGGCCGTATACAGCCTCAGCTGTCCCAGTTCTTCACCCAGAACTACCTCAACGGCAGAGAGCCCACCGATGAGAACATTGCTGTCAGTACCACTCACCAGAAATTGAATTTTGTTGGTAACTTTGGAGGGATTGTCACTCTCCTAACACAGCTGTTTTACTTTAAATTTTTGTTCCTATACTTGGTCATTTGTCTGCTATATTTTTTTGTGTATCTGACCAATAACTGGTGCATTCTTTATGTTTTTCTTTCCACAGGCTGCTGCTGACAGTCTTGTAAATGAACTGGAGGAGTATATCACTGAGAGCTTTGTAAGTCCCTGAGGTCCACTGCTCTGTTAATTTATAAAATAGAATGCTTTGTTTCATCTTAAAAGTATTCAATAACAGTTTACATTAAATGTTTATTCAAACATACAATAAGTTTACTTTTTAAGTATTAAAGTTTCTGTACATGGGAGTATTTAGTGAATAATTTGAACCCACCTTTCAGGTAAATCAGTCGTCAGTAATTTCCAGCACATTGAGTTATAGTCCAGTAATTAATGTGTACCTGTGAAAATTTCAAGCCAACTTAGCCTCACCTGCTTTTCAAATAATTACAAAGACACCTTTTGTTCTCTACTCCCAACAGAGAGAGTCTTCAGTCACAGTGTTGGAGGGCGTTGATATCACCCAGACCAACATGTCTTTCTTCAGGCAGCAGCTGATGCACATCGCTACACACATTCTGCGCTGCACTGGTAAACTTGAGTGTACTTCACTAGTGTTAAAGTGTGTTCTGTTGTAAGCCTAGTAATAATCCAAATATGACTACTGCTGTGATGTCAATAGGCAACATTAAGAACTTGTGGTGCTTAATTGATATTTTTTCTCATCCAGATGACACATTTGGGCTCCGGTTGCTACAGATGTGTAACCAAGCATTGTTTGAGTGTCTTGCTCTGAACCTGCACTGCTTGAGAGGAGACCAGAGGGCTCTAACTGCAGTCATCAACCACAGAATAGTGAGTATATAGTTTCTGTTCATCGGGCCATAAACTCAAGGTGACACTAGAATTTGCCGTAATAACTAAAGATCTCAGTCATGACAATACCAACCAGTTTAGGGCAACAAACTCAATATGTTTTCCTTCAGAAACAACACATTTTATTTCTCTTCAGTGATTATAGCCTTTAGTTAAACTGGTTTTCTCTGCCATAGACGTATATAAAAGATAGACATAATTTCTGCGTCTGAAAAGTGAAGCAATGCAGAACCTGCCTGCATTCTTTCTGACGGCCAGCAGAGGGCGACTGAAGCGTCTGAGAAAATAATTCTTCCTTGGTTTGTTAAATCAGTAATTTTTCTTATGAGTTTATAGCCACAGTTGGTAGTTTCGAGTCTCAGTACAGCATGAGGTTCAGTTTGTAAATTATGGTCCCATTTAGAGGGCAGTAGAAGATTAAGCAGGGCATGTTTTATAGTGTCGCTACCTTGTGGTTGATAGATCATTGTTGTTTGGCCAAGTTCCAGACCTGAGGCTTCAGAGCTGTAGTCCATAAACCAATGGGTGTTGTCTCAGTGGCTATGTCCCACTTTTATATAGTTTATAGTCCCTGTTCAGTTTTTCTACTGTGTCTTTGTTAGTGTTATTGTATTAGGATGCTAACATTAAAGGAGATGAAATAAAACCTAAGAAATCGAACGGTTCAAAGGAAGAATGTTGCCAAAAAGATACACAGGGAGAAGCAGCAGTCATAGCTGTAACCTGAAACCTTTACTTTCTTTCTGTTGTTCCAGCGGAGGATGTCCAGTGACATCAGCCCCAGTCTGGTCAACTGGATGACCAGCATGATGACGATGAGGCTGCAGGTAATTCTGGACCACATCCCCATCACACAGGAGCAGATCCAGAGCTACATAGTTCACACTCAGGTAACGGACCACGGCTTTACATTACTTTACATTTTACCCTTCTCAGAATAAAAGTGGACCATCACAGTCTCACAGCAGTTTATGAAATAGTCACAACATTAAGTCGATTGATTCGTGTACGGATTTTAGATGGATGTAAGTGCATTTCCATACATAGTTATCCAAGTCATCTGTGAAAATTCCTAACTTTTTTTATACCGCAGAAGATCTAAATTTCACCAGGTACATTTTTTCCACTATCATGCAGCTCTAATCCTGAGTCCTGGTGGTGCTGCCCTTGGAAGCATTGATGCTTATGCTCTAATAGGAACTGCTCACCCACTTTATATTCAATACATCAGTTTGAAAGTTGTGCTGAGTGTCACAAAAAAAGATTAAAAATTCTTGTTCATCTTGAAACACTTCATTATATTTCATGACCATTTCACAAATTGCAGTGAGACCTGGTTGGGTAGGAAATCAGACCTCACCTACATGATGTGGCCTTTCAGTTACAGTCGGATTTAAAATCAGTTTATTTACCCCAAATGTTGTTTCTGTTACTGATGTCAGTTTTAGTTTCTGTATCAGTTTCCTGCAGAACAGAGTGCACATGTATGTAACATGCAGATGGAGCAAGTCCCTCTTATCTGATGGCTGTTACATATCATGTTACTCTGGCCTGTGCGTCTGAAATGGCTAATAAATATTAGATGGCGTTCTTTCACAGAGAGATCAGTCTTCTGCGACTTGCACCCAAGAGCCTGATCGAGCCCAAAGTGCAACGGTAAGCGTGATGTGTGTGAGAGTTCACATGGACTCGGTTTGACATTTCAGCTCCTGCTTTTCCTCTGAGTTCCCTCATTTTCCTGCTCTCCTCCTCCAAAGATCGGGGACACCCTCTCACCAGCTGCAGCCACCACAGCAGAGGAGGCCATGTCGGTGTCACACGATACACGGACGTCGTCACGGGAGACGAGGGTGTTGCCAGGAGACCTGGGGGCCACGGGAGGAGCCGCACCGTTAGGTGGCGACATGGCAGCAGCAGGAGCTGAGGGAGGGAGTGAGGAGTCTGCTGGAGAGTCTGAGGCCTGGGCTGCTGCTGTTCCTCCTGTAAGAGCCCCACAGCTTATTTTAACATTAATCTTTTTGTTTGTTTAGCGAAGAGTTTTCATGTAGCTGTCACTAGAGCTGCAACACTTAGTTTACAAGACTGCCAACAACTAAATTATCCGCCAATTATTTGGGTTATCAATGTCAAAGACACTGAACATATTTTTGACATATTTTCTTCTCTGTGTTAGTAAACTGAACATCCTTAGGTTGTGGACAAAACAAGACATTTAAGGACGTCATGCTGGGCTTTGGAAAGCACTAATCAACATTTTTCACCATTTATCAAGAAAATAATCATTAGTTGCAGCCTTAGCTGTCACAGTCTTAGTTGAAAGTTGTCATACTCATAATCGCCATCAACTTTTGCTGTTCATATTATGTCTTTATGAGCTGTAGATTAGTGGTGTTTGCACCTTTTGAATGTCAACTTTTTGCTGCAAATTTAAGAAATTGCCTCTTCAAAGCTATTGGGTTTGGCTTTTTCATTTGGCTCAAACTATGCCCATAGCAGTGCTGGTTGGCTTTGCAACAACTAAATCCAGGATGTTAATGTCACTGAAATGCAGTCGGCATAATATTTAAAAGGAAGCGCCTCAAGATAATCCGTTGGTGCCGTTAAACTACAGCAAAAGAAGGAGGCACAAAATGGTGTGAAAATGGCGATTTAAACAAAACATAATTTGATTCAGCAGTTTTTATAAAGGCAAATGGAAATTATTCTTAAGAGTCAGCTGGAAAAAGTATGGTGGGGCCCATTCATGACTACACGTTATTTGTTCCACTGCGTTGCTTCGCATTATATCGTCGTGTTACTATCAATGGAATTACCCAGGGTTTGTAGAAAGACAAACTGATGCTGATTGAAAGGGTTGTAATCCATAAATTAGATCTTTCATCAGCCTCATTTTATGGAGAATTTAAACAGGTTGAGTCTTTGGATGCTACAGTTGTGTCCATATTGTTCTTTCTAAAATAATCCCACTGCAGGAAATTAGTGCAAAAAAGCATACTAACCTTTAGCCAAAGCTATTATTAGACTTTATGTGCAAAAAACTTCTGTGTGTTTTCTTGCTGAGCTGCAGTGGAGGGTTATATGAGGCTTTAATTTAAAAGATACTCCTGGTGAGTCATGTTAACCCTTGTTTTTGTATTGTCTGTGTTGTAGGAATGGGTGCCCATCATCAGGTGTGATATGATGACCCAGAGGAAGATGAAGGCTCAGCCTCCGCTGTCCGACGCCTACTTGCACGGCATGCCAGCGAAACGCAGAAAGGTGATCACATCAGTTGTAACTTTTATTTTTATTTTCACATACAAGTGTCACATATCTTATTCATCTTCATGCTGTTTGTGTGTTTTCAGACGGGACAGGGAGGTGGAAGCCTCCTCTCCATCTCTGACGCAGTGAGCCAAGCAGCCAGGACGGCCGGAGTGAAGCCCATCACATCTGGGGAGCGGTTACAGGACGATCTGGAGACCCAGGAGCTGAAGGAAGCATATGCAGAGCAGGTAGCTCAATCTTACTACACTGCACATCATTTAAGCTCATAAAAAGCTTACTTTCATAGATTTAGCCATTATCTGTATTAGTTATTTGTAGCATTTATTAAATCTTTTATCAAATTTGAAAGTGAAGATAAAGCAGCGTATCAGATTTCCTGGTTGATCTCTGATCTTTCAGTCTCACTGTAGATGCAAAAAAAAATGTTATGTTAACCAATACAAATGAGTAGTTTAACAGTGCAGTACATATTTGCAGGGTGTTTTTCACTTATATATAAGTATATGAGATAATTATAGAGCTGAAATGTTTACGCAAAAGTAATCTGAAGTTACTCATTTAAGTCATTTTTTGGACAAAATCAATCCGAGCAAACACTTTTATTTTCACTATCACTTCAAATTTTACTGACTGGTGATTGGACTGTCTCATCAGTACCACCTAATACACGTAACTGTTGTAAATGTATACATATATATTTTTATTTCTACCTACAGTGTAGTGCATAAACATGGACTTGAAATAATTAAATGTGAGACTGTTCTGGGCCTTCCTGTTACTTAGTTACAGGCTTTTGAAATGTCTGATTACAAAGCAAGTTAATTTACTTGTCAGTGTTGCAGGTGCTAATATTTGAGCTAGCCTATGCAGACTAGTCTGGCCAGACTGTTTATAATCAATAACCAATACAGAGCTGAGCAATCTAAATAGTTGCACATGTGTTTGGATTTATAGAAATACATTCAAATCATGTAAAATAGACTATTGATGGTACAGCCAGTCTCATTTAACACTACAGATCTAACAGCATTCTGTTGACTGATGCTATTTAGACTAGAATGTGCTGTTTCTCCAGTATAGGGGGCACTAATACTGAGGCTAGATTAAACAGAAGTACCTACTGCAATGACAGCATACACCGATCAGCCACAACATTATTACCACTGACAGGTGAAGTGAATAACATTGATCATATTGGTACTATGTGGTGTTCTGCTGGAAAACCTTGGATTTTAACATCCATGTTGATGAGACTTAGACACCCAAATAAACATAGTCCCAGAACAAACACACTCCCTCATGCACATGGAAATCCCAAATGTCACTGGCCTACCCCCACAGGAAAATGCACCCCACCACATGGCAAAAACATCAATCAGAACATCTTGAGGAACATGACAATGGCCCAAGATGTTGATTTGACCTCCACACTTCCTAGAGCCCATTCTGATCAAGCATCGACAGGATGCAGTGGAACAAGTTTGATTGACAGAGGCCCCACTGCACAAGCCAGAATACAGAGAAGACTCCACTGCCAACGTCCTGGTGCCAGACCCCATAGGACACCCTATAGTTTCATGTATTTCAAGCACATTTTTATGCACGACAGTATCTGTTTTGGTAGAGCTTTGTATTCCTACGCATTATGAGTGCACTTATGTGTAGAAATACAATACTTTACAATCCTGCAAGGGGAAATTATCTTGTCACATAGACCAGCTTGTTAGAAAGCAAGACAACATTGTATAAACTTTGTTATTGCTGGTTTTTAGTCACTTCTCTTGATAAAAATGTGATATTTTTTGTGCTGTATGTCCTGCCATGGTGATAATCACTCTTGTTCTCCTCTTCTCAGGTGAAATCAGACATTAAGAAGCGAGTGAGGGAAGACCCGGATTTCAACTCTCAGCAGTTCCCCAATGCACACAGAGCTTTCTCATCAGACTCATAATCACAGTCATGCAGCGCTAAAGCTGTTTTCTTCTCCATCTGCATTGTTTTCGATCTTCATTTGACAAGCAGTCAGTGCAGCTTCACCCCAAAACCATCTGTCGACTATTTTAAGCAGCTCTCTTAAATCATGCTAATGTGACTACTTCCCCAGTGCCTATTTATTGCTTTGCATTTATTTTGGTCCAACTTTTGCTGAGAGAATGTTCCTTATTGAAAAGGTATTATACCACATATAAGTTTGACTAAATCAGTTCACTTTAATTCTTTTTGGATTTGTGTGTTTTGTCTGTTTCTTTTACCTTGTTATCCTTGTGTCGCTTTGTTAGTAAGGAGCCTGAATCCTCATTATTTAGTGGACTTTTGCCTTCCTCTCAGTACTCGCGAGCACAAGAGAAGACTTTCATGTGATGCTGTTTGTTACATGAATGTACAGTAAGCTTAATAAAAGTCTTGATAAGTACAAGAGTGCAGTTGTTTTCATTCTGGTATGACATACTACAATATTTTCACCATATCGTATGTCTTCACAACATATTTTTTGGGGTGTTTTTTTTTTTTTTGACATAGTATGACATTTTTTTTGGCCAAAATACAAATAAATCTAAACAAATAAATCTTTTGCTTTCTAGAGTTTGTGCTTATTTCATTTCAATATCAACTGCTAATTCTGCTCCACAAAGCAACCATTCAATGCTTTAAACAGCTTATATTGTTTATATCATCATAAAAAACAAAATGTAGCCATCAACTGCACTCACCATGCTGCTTCCTCAATGAACTTTGACCCTGGAAGCACTTCCATACTTCCAAACCTTTAAAATGTTTCTTTTTCAACAAAACATTTTGAAATTTGAGTGTCATTTTCTTCAGCCAATATTTGTACACATTTTTGAAAATTAATATCGAGAAATGAACGATTAATTGTTAATTTTTGCTGTGTGTGTCAGTGCTTTACTTTGGTATTAGTAAACTCTTTAAATCCTGATGATTCTCAGGAATGTTCTGCCTCATTTTTTAGCCTATATTTGCTTCTATTTTGGAAAATTAAGCATGCCGAATTAGCTATTAACAGTTAATTTTTGCTGTATACTGTTGGATGTTCTAACAACTATCTGTTAATTAGTTTTATACTGAGGAAATCTTAAAAACATGTTGATTCTCAACCGAGTTCTGAAGCGTTCCAGTTCCTGCTCCAGTACAGTACACAGCAAGTTAGCTGCAAACTTTCCCGTTTTGTTTTTAGCGTATATGTGCTTATATTTTTGGAAAGGTGACTGCGCCGAACTAGCTATAAATACATAATTTTTGCTATGTCCAATTGGATATACTGACACTATCAGCGAACTACTGTAATACTGAAGGTGTTTAAAAAAAAACAACTCGATATTTCTCAGCCGAATTCTGAAGCGTTCCAATTCAAAATAGCCTCGAATTTATCCTCGTTTTTAGCGTAAAATTCTTTATATTTTGGAATATAAATAGCGCCGAATAAACCTTTAGCAGTTTATTTTTGCTGTGTACTATTTCATATACTGACACTATCAGTGAATTACTTCGATACTGTAGAAATCTTATAAACATAATGATTCTCAACAGAGTTCGGAAGCGTTCTGTTTCCTGCCCCAGTACCGCATACTGCGAGTTAGCTTCGGATCTATCCTCGTTTTTAGCGTAAATGTGTTTATATTTTGGAACACAAATAGCGCCGAATACGCTCTTAACAGTTTATTTTTGCTGTGTACTATTTTATAATCAAAGTAATATCAGTGAAATACTTTGATACTGAAGAAATCTTATAAACATAATGATTCTCAACAGAGTTCGGAAGCGTTCTGTTTCCTGCCCCAGTACCGCATACTGCGAGTTAGCTTCGGATCTATCCTCGTTTTTAGCGTATATTTGTTTATAGTTTGGAAAGTGTAGTGCGCCGAATTAGCAATTAACGGCTAATTTTTGCTGTTTATCATTCCATGCACTGACAACTATTACTGAATTTCTTTGATACTGACGAAATCTTAAAAACCCGATTATTCTTAAGCTAGTTCTGCAGCGTCCCTCCTCTTGTCCCTGTACATCAAACTGTGAGGTTTTTAACCTGTGTGTTTTTACATTTTGGAAAATGAATTACGCCGAATTAGCTGTTAATAACTAACAGTTGTACATGAAAAGCCCTAATGCACATTCCTTTTCCTGTTTCTGATTATGAGGTAGTTTTCTCATAATTACGAGATTAAGTGCAATGGAATGATGAGGCAGGAGCTGGAAAGCTTCAAAACTTGCCTGAGAATCAACGTGTTTTTAAGATTTCTTCAGAATTTTACTAGTTCTCTGGTAATTATCAGTACATCCAATGGTACAAAGCAAAAATTAACTATTCACAGTAATTCGGCGAACTTAAATGTATAATAAATGGGTCTCCTGTTGTCATACATGGCAACACTAACTCCCCGTTTCTTCATTTCCTCTTCACATCTGTTAACACTAGTGAAGAGTTTGAAAGTGACATTTCACTGATTTATAAATGCCTCTCCTTTGTCCCATATATGAGATCTTTCCAGCATCACTGTTGTTTAAAAAAAAGATGATAAAATAATGCTGTAAAGGAGTAACTTAATTTCATCAAGTCTACAGTTGACATTTCCCCAAAGTTATCCATATAATAATAATAATAAAATAATTTTCTGTGTCGGTATGAAGTGATCTGTCTTGAATCAGGCTGTAC
>OMNN01025428.1:0-33898 GCA_900302755.1 Chromis chromis
ATATTTATTTTAATTTAAAAAAAACAATGAGATTAGTTTAGCTTAATTTATGATCACAACAATGACCATGACCCCAGTTTAACCATTAAATATTGCTAGCTAATTTATCTGCAATATTACTCTGAAACTGATTATAAAAAAGGAGGGGGGAGGGGGGTATGACTACACCTAATTTATTTATTTTTTTTAATTTAAAGCAATGAGCTTAGTTTAGCTTCATTTATGATCACAGCAATGACCATGACCCCAGTTTAACCATTAAATATTGCTAGCTTATTTATCTGCAATATTACTCTGAAACTGATTATAAAAAAGGAGGGGGGATGGGGGTATGAAGGGAGGTATGACTACACCTAATATTTAGTTTTATTTTTTTTTAAAGCAATTAGATTAGTATAGCTTAATTTATTGTCACAGCAATGACCATGACACCAGTTTAACCATTAAATATTGCTAGCTAATTTATCTGCAATATTACTCTCAAACTGATTACAAAAAAGGAGGGGGTATGAAGGGTGGTATTACTGCACCTAATTTTTATTTTTATTTTTTAAAAGCAATGTGATTAATGTAGCTTAATTTATGATCACAGCAATGACCATGATACCAATTTAACAATTAGTCTGAAACTTAGTGTAGTATGTATAGAATTTGATTATTACATTTTATTTTATCAATATTAAATATTGCTAGTTAATTTATATGCAATATCAGTCAGAAATTGAATTTAAAAATAAAACCAATCCTAAGGGGGTCGACTGTATAGAGTTCAAATACAACCCTCAAAATACGTGGTAGTGTATATTTTTTCAAGTGCAAGTATTTTGTTTGACATTAAAAAAAGCAATGAGATTAATTTTCATTCATCTATGATCACAGCAATGACCATAGCACCAATTTAACCATATAATTAACCAAATATTGCTAGCTAATTTATCTGCAATATTAGTCTGTAACCGTTTTTTTAAAGAAAAATTCTAAGCAAATTATGTACACCTATCAGATTTTATATGTATATAAAATTTTATTAACTATTTTCTTATATTGAGGGGTGTTTCTAGTATTTTGCTCATCCCATGTATCAATGGGAGTTGACAGTTAGAGCTCAAATACAACCCTCGAAATACTTGGTAGTGTATATTTTTCAAGTGCAAGTATTTTGTCTGACATTAAAAAAAGCAATGCCATTAATTTTGATTCATTTATGATCACATCTATGACCACAGGACCAATTTAACTATTAAATATTGCTTTCTAATTTTAATTAATTAATTAATTATTTTTTAAGGCTAGGTATAACAACAAATGTGTAATTTTGCAGTAGTGGTGTGAAGGCCACATGAAAGTAAAGAATAGCCTACATAATTAAATATTGACATAAATATTCATATTCATATTGGCCTATTTATCGTTTTAGTTTACCATTGTATATTCATAAATCTTAGTGTCATCTAATATGACTCTTAACAAGGTGGAAAGTAGCCTATTTAGTGTTTCCCACATCTGCAGTTTCTTTGCAGATAGGCTAAGATCCAGAAAAACTACAATATCCATGACACATCGAGCCGAAGGTTGACGCGACACTACAAGGACTCATGGGAAATGAAGTATACGAGAAGTACTGTAAACGTTTACATTTTGTATGTACAGTTGAAAGTTTAATTTTACACTGTGATTAAAGCCTTTGCATATGTTTTGCATCAAAAGTATCATTGACATTGTCTGTTTGTTTCTTTTCGCGTCTTTAATGCTACTGATGCAACGCAGCTAAAGACTACAACTCCCGAACAATACCTTACCAGGAAGTAGAGCCGTGATGTCAACAGATACATGGAGATGTCGACATGAAACTGCCAGTGTTTTTTATTACAAAACGTTGCTTTTGGGTTTAAAGTCAGTGGGTTGAGAATGAGAGGTGTTAGTCTTAAAGTTTTGTTGCTGTGCTTTTTGCTGTTATTCGTAAATCCGTGCGTGTCAGAGCGAGCCGTCAGAGAAAAGTCGTTGGACCTGCATGAGAGAAATGACGACGGAGAGAATGTGAAACATGAGGGAAATACTCCACCTGAAATTAAGAAAACATTAGTAAAACATGAAAAAGAAGACAAAGTCGATTCAAACGACCAACCGAAGGATGTACAGCCTGTCAGGTTTGAAATAACAAATGCTATTTATCCTTTTTGCCCAATGTAGCTAGCTAGCAATACTTATCTTGTAATGCTATGAAACAGGTTACCTATGTATTACCTCAAGTACACGAAGGACAGCTTAAGTACACGTTGCAAAACTACTTAACCACAGATTTTAATATTCAATACAGCAAAATAAGCAATATATATATATGTATGAAAAATGTTTTCTGATTCCTTCCTTTCTTTCTTCCTCTGACTCCTGTTAATACATTAATGAATGAAAGGAGGACATGACTAATTGTTGTATTTATCCATTTCCCAGGAGTTATCCAACAGTGGGAATCAAATAAATACACAAGTATAGACATAATATTCAAACAAAAATAACCCATTTAAAACACAATCTACATGCTGATTCAGATCATGAATAGTCCATAATGCATTTAAGGTATGGCAGTTCTATGTGCTATCAGTTTTTTCTCTTCTCCCATTGACTGTTGCAGATATATGATTAGTTTTGCCTAATCTAAATCTTAAAATGCACAAATTTAAAAACAAGACATGGTAAAATCATCTTGACATAGCCTTTGCTTCTGGCTGTCTCCTTGCAGCAAGTCCAACGACACCACAGATAACTACAGCAATGAGACTCTCCACTCTACAACATCCGCCGCCAAGCCGACAACCCCGGCACCCCCAACCCCCAAGCCCATTCTGCCCGTGCAGACAGGGGTCAAGGCCCAAGAAGAAGAGCAGTCCAGTGGGTTGACCATATTCTTCAGTCTGCTTGTTATTGGTAGGTGGTTATTCGCCATCGCTGAACATTTGGCTTAATCCTTTTTTAAATATATATTTTCTGTTGTAATCTGTTACTGTCGGCATAAACTCCTTAAATATTGTTTTCCAAGTGGATTCTTTTCAATGTCCTTCTGAGCATACAGGATAGAAGTCAGTGAATCCACCGCAGGGAATATACTCATTGTGGTTCACACAGTATGCATAACTTAAATCTCATACTGCTAATAATGGAGGGCAAATGCACAGTCACTTTAGTTTTCCATTAAATCAAGTTTGCCAGTGGTAATTTATGATGATGGAACTGGATAAAGGATAGGATGTGGTTACACATTTTAAGGTCATGTAATGCTTCTTCAGACATATAAAGTGCCCATTATGCACATTAGTTTACTGCACCCCTGTAAGATCACAGGCCAAGGAAATGGCGTAAATCATGCATAAGGTTCCTCATTAGACTCATTCCCTTTCTGGAAGTGTAAATATAATGCTTTAAAAAAAAAAAAAAATTCTTAAAACC
Organism: Chromis chromis; assembly: GCA_900302755.1. Lineage (NCBI taxonomy): Eukaryota > Metazoa > Chordata > Actinopteri > Pomacentridae > Chromis > Chromis chromis. The sequence goes on from OMNN01025428.1 coordinate 3,445, forward strand.
AAAATTTAATTGTACATTTGGTTGGCTTCATAAAGCATTCATGCAGAAAAAAACACAGGTATTTGTTTCCTAAAGTTAATACCACTCATCAGTGGTATGACAAGGCAAATAGATGAGAAACCATCTCAGAGTGCAGTCTAGAAACCACACACCAGGCCTCAATAGTGCTTTGTGGAATCCAAATTGATGTTATGTCATTTTTCCATCCACAATTGTGCATGATTTAAGTTGGCCAGAAGTTAACATCTCCACTATGACAAAACATTTTGATGAGCCATCCGTTGCTGGCTTCACTGTGTCTCATGAGTATACAGTTTTTCTTTACTTATGTATGAATTGTTGTTTACTTCGCTGTGGCCTTGTCCTGTTTTACCATATTTACGCAGATATACATACAGATCCATTTAGCACGCTGATTGACATTCATGATACTCAAGCTATTGTTATGTTTGATTGGGAACAGTTATCTTTTACTGCATGATCTAAGCATAACTACAATTTTATGTCAAGCAACTGATTTGTAGTTAGACCAAATGTGAATTCTAGTTTGAATTGTATTTACACTTATAATGACAGAACACTGAATGAAAACTAGAATATGTGTCTGCAGTAGACATTTGTATCCTGTCTACAGTTGGTTATCTGAAGGAAAGCATCCAGAGAAAAGATCTTAATACTGTATGATGTGGGGTGGCTATTTTGGGGATGATCTGAGTTGGTGTGACATGATTTTCTGAACATGGATGTATTTGTCCTAAATATTCATTCTGTGGTCTTTGCCCTCCCCACTCCCCCCAGGTATCTGCATCATATTGGTGCACCTGCTTATCAAGTTCAAGCTGCATTTTCTTCCAGAGAGTGTGGCTGTTGTGTCCCTCGGTGAGTGCTTCTTATATAACCGGTTGCTCCGCACAGGACTGAATCCTTGAACGTACAGTGTTTCTGTACTTAAGAGCTCTCTAGGAAGTTTTTAAAAGCAGGAATGGCTTCAGCACAGCAAACAAATGCTCAGCCTGATTTGGGAGTTGGCCAGAATACTACACTTAAGCTTTTGTAGAGCATGTATAAATAATGAAGCTGATGCCTGTTCTCATGAGTCACATCCTCATGAGAACAGGCCTCACTTTCCTGTGTATTCCTGTTTTAAATGCATTGTGTGTCATACTAAAATCCTAACATTACTGTGTATTTCTGTAAGTGTAATTAAATGTCTGAACCTTTTCAAGATTACATTACTAAATTAATTTTCATCTAAATCAGATTGGTGTATTTTAATCTGAGCAAAGGCCAACCCTTAGGTGTCCATTGGCAGCTGTACTCAAAATTTAAGAAATGCTTTGTTATAACAAGGGATTTCTATTTTTTCCTGACATACAGCTTTACTTCTTGTGTGAGGTCATGTCAGGTTAATTCTCTTTCCTGTAATTCCCAGTCACTTCCCTTCCCCTTTACATGTTTGCACAGTTATACTTGCTCAAACTCAGTGACACACATCTGTCTTGACCCTGAAGGTCTTTTCCTCTTGCATGGCCTGCATGCTGCTTGTGAGACAGAGCAGGGGGACTCTGCCGAGGAGAGATAATACTCTGCTTACAAATCAGGAAGGGCTGCTTTTCCTTCCTCATCACTTCCTCTCCCCTGTCTATTCCTTGTATGTCTTCCTCTGCACTATCCCTCTCTGTCTGACAATATATCTGGGCCTTGGACAGTGCTTTGAGGCTCATTTAATTTCTTTTTCTATCTCATCTGACTCTCTTTCTTTGCCCTTTACACAGCTTTGTGTTTTCTTCGCCCTTTTAATTAATGTTCTGCTGGGCTGTAGCGAGAGAGCTGAAGGCCCAATGGGACTCTCTCAAAGACAAAACTAAGACAATTGCTCTTTTATACTCTTTGTATCTAATTTATCCTTGAACTATGGTGGACATTTGCCAGGAATCCATTTATTTTAACCACTAAAATAGCACTTTGCTTCAAGTTTGCACTCAATCTGTGTTTTGGTTGTAACAATATTTAATCAACGGAATTATTCTGTGTCTTCTCTCTCTTTCCAGGGATTCTAATGGGAGGCTTCATTAAGATCATTGAGTTCCAGGAATTAGCCAACTGGAAGGTATAGCTCAAATCACTGCTTACACCCTGATCCACAGCTCCTTTTCTTCTTTCCACACTGCACTGCCCCTAAACTTACAATTTCAAGAGCTTTGTTTGGTTTGACTTGTTTTGTATGAACAAAAATAACCACATTCCTCCACAAACCAAACATTTTTGCACAGGTCTGCTCTGTGCCAATAATGAGTCTCCTTTCTTGTAACTCTAATGAGTCTCCTTTCTTGTAACTCTTTTAATTATGCAACACATCTGTTTCGAAACTGTACAAAAGAGCTGCACCCACATTCCTGATATTCACTATGATTTCAAGAGAAGGGATAGTGTAGCTCATGCCTGGAATATATAACCGCTTTTCCTAGCTGTGGTGTGATGCAATTCATCCCAGTGCACATTTCCTGGGAAACCCCCACCCAGCCCAGCCCAATAAACATCTGTCATGCCTGTGCTTTAGTTTTTCATTTCTCCTTCTGGGTCTGTCTTTCTGCTCAGTTATTCATTTCCTGCTTACTGTTTTTGTCACAAATCTCATCTTACAATCTGCACTTTGTTATCAACTCATAGTGACACAAACCATTCTATGCTCGCTATCTCTCCCTCTGTGTCCCTGTGAGCCCTCCTTTTTTTTCTCTTGGTTCTCACAGCCTTTAATTAACATTCCTTGTTCTCTGCCAGTGAGTGAGAGAACGAATGAACAAGAGAGGTAGAGAGAGAGAGAGAGAGAGAGAGAGAGAGAGAGATGCACAGTGAGGGGGGAGGGAGGAAAAGAGGACAGGTTGTGTCAATGTTTCTTGTACACAGGGGCCCATTGTTTATTAGCTTGGGGGCCCCAGCATGTTGCTGAGTCATCGACACTAGTAACCAGAGCCCCTGGAGCCCCTTTCCCCCCATTGCCCCTGTCCTGTGAATCTGTAGATTATTATCTCTGTGATACGCTTTAACTTCCAGTAAACAGGCTTTATGACCTGTAATCACAATGCAGCTTCATGAAAACAGTTTAAATTGAGTGTTATGAAGTTAGACTGTGACATCCAGTAGCTTCTTTACAGGAGCATGGATAAGCTAATTGGTTTATAGGTCATTATAGCCTTCAAAAGACCCAGGCCGTGATACAAATCCATTATATCTGACCTATTTGTTTTCGAGAAAGCCCTTTAAGAGTAGGCTGCATCATGCAACCTGTTCAGTGAGTAATACAGCCAGTGGCAAAACTGTGATTCTGTCAGTGCAATTTTTTTTCAAATGCCGTTTTTTTTAAATTGTGCATAGACATGTTTAACCATCACACTAAATGGAAGACATCTCTCCTCACTGATCAAATGGGAATCACATTTAGTCGTAGTCTTTTATTTCAGTCGTTAGCCAAAGACTGTTGACAGCTTCGTGTTTGTGGCTACCTTTAAGGATGGCGCCATCTTCCCCAGCTCGAATCTTTCTGAAGCTGGCCCACTTGGCTAATCTAGCAAGCCTTCAGGACTGCCCTACAAACCACCAAGGGCATACAAACCCTTCAGGCAGCAGCATCCTGTCATTGCCCGCTCCTTTCCACCACCAATCTGGTCTCTTTGCTTTTGGCTACCAACCTCTCTATCTCCAGTCTTCTCCCTACAATCCAACATATGAAGAGAAGCTTTTCTGATTCTCTTCACTGCTTTTCCCTTTCTCTCATTTGCCCATCTCTCCCCTGTGCTCTGACACAGATTGAAGAAGAAATGACATGCTGGTATGAAGTAACATGCTAGCAGCAATTTGTCTCCTTGACAAAACACAGAGAGAGATAGCAGGTGAATGTGTTTGCACGTGAGATAATAATCCTGTTTTCCCTCTGCTTAAGTGTTCTAGTCTATACTGTATATATCTGGGCTCATCAATTTTCCTCAGTGGTGTGTTTTAAGCCTCTAAGGGTGGCACATACTTTTAATAGATCCCTCACATGCCACGGAAAGACAGAGCGACACAGGGAGAAAAGTTTTAATTGTGGTTGCAGGGGCCTTTTTCCCATGTGGTGATGTCAGTGGTTGTCAAAGTCGAGCCTCCAGGGAGCCTATACTCTGAATGAAGGTCTCACCAGCGTTCACACTCATATTTTTTCTGTTATCTCTGAACCCTCTTTTAACTGCGTTCCCTTCATCTTCGGCATTCATCTTTTCTCATTTAGTTCAAACTCTGTCTCAGCACTTCTCCAGAGTATCCCCATCCGCTGCTCTCTGGTTTTATCCATTTCATCTTTCCTTCTCATACAACATATATTTCTCTGCCGTCTATCAATATCGGTGTTTGTAAAATCTCAATAACCCTAATCAGTTCACAACTTACTTCATCATTTCAGGAGGTCAGTCTGGTGCATTCTGGCACAAAGTCTAGAGCTTAGTCAGTTGACAAGAATGTAATCAACAGTTTTAATATTCGATTAACTGCAAATTTACCAAACATGATTTCTGCTTCATGTTGTTTTATCTCATTTAAGTTTGAAATTCTTAACCTAGCCTGAGACAAAAAAAAAAAAAACTATCTAAAGACGCCTTTCTAGGCCCCGGCAAATTATGTGAATTAGTTTCTGACATATTATTAACAGAACAATTAGTTATTTCAAAAACAATTGGTAGTATAATTGATAATTATTTCAGGGCGTAATGGCAGCCAATCTAAAAACACTTTCTTATCAACAAATACGTTCTCCCTTTTATACCATGCATATGGATTCTGGTTTTTTTTTTGGTCAATCTACACACAGTACTCAATGCAATGACTGCCTTGAGTCTTCTTGGGAATGATGCTACAAGCCTTGCACACATTTTCTTTGGAAGCTTCTCCCATTCTTCTGAGCAGTGCACATCCATTTTCAAAGATGTGCGTCAGGTTCAGGTCCGGACATTGGCTTGACTGTTCAAAAGCTTCAACAGAGTTTTTCTGAAGCTATTGATGGCCTGTATTTTTCTGCATCCATCTTTCCTCCTATCCTGACTAATCTTCCAGTTCATGTCAAACAAAAACATCCTCACAGCATGATGCTGCCACCACCATGTTTGACTGTAGGGAGGTTATTAATGATGATGGTGATGCTCAGTGCCTGGTTTCCTTCTCACACGACATTGAGAATTGTGGCAAAATAGTTAAATTTTTGTTTCAGCCGACTAGAGGATTTTTCTTGTCATGGTCTGAGAGGACTTTAGATGCCTTTTAGCAAACGTCTAGTGGTTTGTCATGAGCCTTTGTATTGATGAATGGTTTCCCTCTGGCCACTGTACTCTGCAAAGACCTTATTGGTGGAATGCTGCCGCAATAACTGGACCGCTGGGTCTTTTTCACAGTTACCACTTGGTTCTTGATTACCTGCATGACCAAAGCCGTTTGTCCCTGATTAGTCAGGTTGGCTGATCTAGGAAGACTGTTGGTGATTCCAAATTTCTTCCACTTGAGGATTATGGAGGCCACTGTGCTTTTGAGCCTTGTCAGGGCTGCAGAAATGTTCTTCCCCACATCAGTGCCTTGACACAATCTTGTCTTGCAGGTCTACAGAAAATTCTCTCAACCTCATGACTTGGTTTTTACGCTGACATCCACCATCAGCTGGAAGACCTTATATAGACAGACCTCTGGCTTTCTTAATTATACCCGCTGAAACTGGTTTGGCACAGGTGGATTCAGTCAAGTTGTACAAGCATCTGAAGGACCATTGATAGATATAGGATACACCAGAGCTCAGTTGGTAGTGTCATAACAAAGGACCAGGGGCCTCATTTATAAAACTTGCTCACACACAAAACGGGGCTTGAAAGTTACGTACGCCACTTCCTACGCAAATGTTGGGATTTATAAAAATAAACTTGGCGTGAGAATGTGCGCACCGGTTGATCTTATACATTTAATGTCATCACATATCGGACTTATAGACCCGCGTAGTCATGAACACCCAAATCTGCAGTGTTCTAGATGTATTCCTTTAGTGAGCCATATGCATGAAATTCCTTTTCCTTGTCTTCTCTGTCATGATCGAGCGTAAAATGCCATTGATCAGCAGCTTATTGATATGCAAAGACATTCATGAGGTACTTTGCATTGACCATTCATGGTAAAATGTGGGTGTGTCGAGGGCGGGATTTGAGGTGAATCCATCTGCGCAATCTTCCAGGATGGAGTGTGATTTATAAAGCGAAAGTGCGTGCAGATGTGCGTACGCAAGGTTTTATAAATCAGAATATGTTTTGCCGTATGCCATTTTCAGCTTTTGGGCTTAAGCATACTTTCAGTATGGATCCTACGCAATGTTTTATAAATGAGGCCCCAGAAACATATGTACATGAGATATTTCCATATTTAATTTAATTTATAAAACATTCCAAAATAGCAGTTTTCCTATTAAAGTTTGGTGAATTGTGTTTAGAATGATGAGAGGAAAAAGCGTGAGTTTGAAACAACAAAATGCAGAAATCTTAACACATGTACGCTATAGCTGCTTATGTACATCAGTGTAGATGTGTGAATGAAAATGCTGTGTGTGCCTTTTCAGTCACTAAATTATACATTCTTATGTGTAGCAGTGAAGTATGTGCATGCATACATCAGGAGTACAGTAAATGTCACATTGTAGGGCACGCATTACATACCCTCTTGTGTCTCAGGTGTTATTACTTATTCCTGAGCACCTGGAAGCGAATAACAGACAAAGTCAGCAAGAGCATAGGTTTTTACTCCAACATGCATCCTTTAAAGACCGTCCTCAATGTTTGACCTATTTTTAAGAGCTTGTGGCCATAATAATGTTGGCTGATATTGATAAATTTATCATTAGAGCCAACACTTTGACAGCCAAAAGTGTGTGTATGGTCTTTAATTAAAAACTGTTATGTAGTTTCATCTCTTACCAATCATGTCATACTCTTTTCGTCTAAGCCCTCAGTAATTAGTTTGATAGGAAAATCAATTATAAATTCATAAATTATGAAACTAGTCATATCACATGTTTGAGCTTTTATTTCACCAGTAACACTGTGTTTTCTCATTTCTGCAGATATCAGGGCAAATAATAAATGCTTGTAGATTTAAATTGTGCTTGTGAGAAGAATCATGTTCTTATTTGGCTCACCTCTCAGCAGTTATTCAAGTAATTGTCTTCATGTCCATCTACTTGTGGGGTTGTTGGGGTGGAGATTCAGGCTCTACCAGCTGTCAATACTGGCTTTTATATTACAAAGGCCAAGACTGTTGACTGGGTGGATTACATGTGGCCCTGCCTTCTTCCTTCTTTGTGACAGAAACAACCTCAGTGCCAACCAAGGCCCAGAAATAAAACTTCCACATGAACATTCACTCATGCATACTGTGTATCGACGTTTACATTACTAATGTAGATTATGCACAGAGCACACACACTCACACGCACACTGGCTCATTGCAAAAGCACATGGTGCATCATGCACAGACACATCAGCAGCCAGAGCGTAATGCATGGGCACATGATGCCTATGCCTGATCTGGGAGGCGTCCCATTTAGCTGAGAAGCAACAATGATTTCATTATATTGCTGAAATAATCAGAGAGCTAAGGTCACTGGGAAAGAGTGTGTGTGTGTGTGTGTGAGTGTGTGAATGTATGAGAGATTGAGAAATAAAAAAAGACTCGAACATCAGCCAACATCTGAATTTGTTTTGTCAGATGAAGGACTGCTATTAACAGCTGAGGCATGTGCCTGCCCCCCCATCACCCTTTGCCTTCTTCTGTGTATTAGGTCAGCTGATGATCACTGAACTGACTTTCATCAGTCAGATGCATCATGGGGAATAGTTGCTCAGGATTGTGTAATAACCACAAGCACATGTTTTATCATTCAGTGTTTAACAGTACTATTAGAATTTGTGTTTAGATTAAAGGCCATTTGTGGGCTTAAAACAACCCAGTTCAAGCTGTAATCTGAAAGGATTTCTAAATGTTACTACCAGCTTCACACTAGAGGGACTTTTCATTTTCTTGTGCCTCATCAGTTTGTTAGCCAATTTGCAACTCCAAACTGAGGCTAGAGTCAATTGTCAGTGGCAGTTTATCTCCTATTGAAATGTTTTTTTTTTATGTATTATATGTGTCTTTGTCCTTTTTCTAAAAGGAGGAGGAAATGTTCCGACCCAACATGTTCTTCCTTTTGCTGCTGCCACCCATCATCTTTGAATCTGGATACTCTTTACATAAGGTACGGCAGAATGTGTTTATGAAAATGAAGAAGATGAGAGCTCCATTATGCACATTATTTGATGTACTTAGCGGGAACAGTACAAATCACTGCATATGTAAATATAACAAAACTGACATTCTCTAAACGTGCTGAAACAAGAATCAGACACAGTTAATGTCACCAGAAGAAACAGAAACATAATATGTGCTGAAACTTTTTTAGTACTTTAAAAATGAAGCCCAGTACATTTCACAGTAAATTAAGACAAAGGCATTAGCAGCTCTGCTCTGTCAGTTTTGTGTTTCCTGTAATTGTTTTGTTATGTTTGTGTCCTGTGTTACTTAAATGCACTACATTATTCATACCTTATTCAAAAATTTAACATGAATCCAATGCAAAAATGTGTCTCGTAGCATTTTATTATTTATTGTTAATGGCCTTTTGTGTGTTTTTTGAAGCAATCTTTCAAACACATTTAAAAAGGCAACAGTCTTTGTCAGTCTTCTACATCGCTCACAGTGAAACTCGGATTTTTCTATGTACCTATACTGTGCCCTACTTTTCATTTTAATTCTGGCACCATATTATGTAACACTATGTTATTTCAAATGGCATACTACTAAGCCCATGAATACTTGAGCTGTGTGTCCATGTATGTTCAGGGGAACTTCTTCCAGAACATTGGCTCCATTACTCTCTTTGCTGTGATTGGCACAGCTATCTCTGCCTTCATAGTCGGAGGAGGGATCTATTTCCTTGGCCAGGTGAGGATTCTAGCTGTCAACAACTTTGGCATCATGACAGCCTTCTTCATGTGTCTTGATAAAATATTTTCTGTGTTCCACTTTGGCTTCTTTTAACAGCTGCCATTGTACCAGATTTCGTTGTTGCAAGTCATAACAATGTGTCTTTGTGCTTTGCTATTTTTTTCTTTAGGCTGATGTGATCTATAAGATGTCCATGACTGATAGGTGAGTGTTGGTCCTCCACCCTAAAAAGCGTTAACTAAAATTTTCTTACATTCCCGTATTAGAAATTTTCCTTAAACCTCTAGAGATTTAATATTTGTTGTTTATTGTGTAAAATTATTCTTTCCGTCCAAAATTACTGCGAGGGAAATTGGATAGTGGTATTCCGTAGTTGCGTCACCCACTGACACCCACTGTCTACTGTAAGGTTTGAAAGAACTAAGCCCTCTGTAATTTAAGAGTTTATCTTTTCGCGAGTTCCAGACAGCAGGATAATCCGGCTGCCAGAGATAGCTGACACAACTGCAGTGAGTTACTCTACACCCATGTGTTTTTTTAAGAGTAACTTGGGGTTATTATATGTTATCCTTGTGCACCATCAACATGAGAATGAGTGTGCGTCTTTGTTCAAGCAGGGCTTTCGCCTGTTCATTTCCTTCGTCAACAAGTATATGTTTACAGTCCAATTTGTCTGTCTATTTGTGTGTTTGTTGGAAGGATTTCTCAGAAACTACTTAACAGATTTTCATGATATTAAGGGAAAATTCAGGACATGGGCTAAGAAAGAACTGGTTAGATTTTTAAAGGAAAAGTCTTAAATCAATCCTGGATTTTTGTTCCAAACTTACTGTTTCTATGCACCCATCTCTGTCTACACTGTAAAACATTGAAAAACATTTTTAATCATTTTAATCCCTCCGTCTCCTACTGTAATTGTATCTTATTATTTTTAATATAACAAATAAAAGATCTGTGATTCCTTGATATGTTCTCTCAGTACTTTCTAGTTACCGAACATGTTTGCACATTGTCTTTGTTGTGTTTAAAAGTATGGTAACACCTGCAAAAGTGTCTTTTTTTAATCAGTGTTTAACTGTTATCTTCCTCTCTTTCTCACTTCCTTTTGACTTTCTGTAGCTTTGCCTTTGGCTCGCTGATCTCCGCTGTGGACCCTGTAGCTACCATCGCTATATTCAATGCACTCAATGTGGACCCCGTCCTCAACATGCTGGTGTTTGGGGAGAGCATCCTCAACGACGCTGTATCCATTGTCCTTACCAAGTAAGAGTCGAGTCTCCATCCACTCCCTCATGACTTGTTTACTCTCCATTGCACACGTTGGCACATTTACATTTGTCCATGCATGATGTTGACACAGCCTTTCACTACAAGCATCCTGAAGGATGATATGCAAAGAGTCTGGCCGTGCTGTTAAAGGATCACATATACACAACTACTGCTGTTGACATACTACGGCACACACACACACACACACACACACACACACACACACACACACACACACACACTTACACTTCAAATTTCATGGAAGTACAGAATATGGTCTGTAATAAGCAAAACAAGCCAAAGCAAATAAGCACAAATAAAAGTCCATTCTCTCAAATTGTTACAAAAATAATTACATACATATTTGAGAATTATCACATTTTAGGTTTTCCTAAGTATCAAAGTAATCCAGTGTTAGTTATCTGTGCACTCATTGGTATATTACAAACATTAACTGCTTATAGCATACCTGTAGCAAAAACCCATTACCGAGCTTATTGGACTAAAACTCTCCTAATGGCTTTAACTTCTTTTCATCATGTTACTGGTTCCCAGATAGGCCCACATACAATAAGGTTTCTATTAGATTGGAAAAACATTTAAATTTTTCTCAATTTTGACACAGAAACCCAATTTCACACTGAGGTGATAATGTGCAAGAGAAGGAAAATAGACAGAATTATCTCCGGATGGGATTTAAATTCCTGGAGGACCAGTAAGTTCCTTGAAGAAGGGTAGGTATTATCAGTGAGAAGGAGCTGAAAAATTACTCATATTACAAATACATTTCAGATTGGAATACAATCACTGAGCATAGCAGGTAATATTAAAAATACTCCTTCACCTCATGAGAAATAAAACATGTCCAGAAGGGGCTTAGCTATCTGTTGGTGACGGAAGGGTTGGAGTAATCTCAATCATAACCAACATACTCTCTTACATGAAGGGTTAACCCTAACCCTAACCCTTTGCATTACGGGCAGCATGAAAAGCACAGTAAAGATTCTGTCCAAGGTTCTTAGTCATTTTTATATTACATGTTACACTGTGGCAGGATGGCAGGAGGAGAATACAATAAGTGACCTATTTTATCTTCTTAGACAATAAAATATTATTTTCAACATCATGCACTTTCTGGCAAAGCCATGGTTTCGTGTCATGCAACCACCTTCAGGGCTGAAAAATGAAGCCACCACTTAAATGCTAAAAACTACAGTTCCTCAAATGGCCATGTGATTCCCGGCCCAAAAGCAAGCCACTCCCCGTCGACTGCCATGTTCATGTTGTGCTCAACTTTACAGCAGAAATATTCATGTTCACAGCCAAGTACAAAAACAGTTTTTAACGTTTGTGACACCTTTGGAATTTTTTTACTTATCCGTTTAAATTGTGAGTTGGGTGCAGTCATAGTGCAGCCCAACGCCCAGAGACAAGGCAGAGCCTTTCATGCACCACCTCTTTGCTTATTTTTGGATTAGCTGGGTGTTAGGCACAATCAAGCACTGCCAAGATGGCAACGGCCGGAGCTACCACACTGAGCTTCCAAACTGCTGTTCTGGAAACCTATGGTTGACGTCATGGAGTGTTTGTCCATCGTACAGTCAATGTTTTTATATGCTTGGGATGTGGGTATATTGTTATCAAAATCTGCTAAATGGAAATAAATGATGACCTTAAGAGTTTAGATGACATTTACAGATGAGTATCTGTATCATACCGGAAACTAGTTGCTCTGACATCTATATATCCATACTAGTATCACTGAACTTTCTGTTGACATAGGGTACAGTCTATTCAGAGTATTCCCCTCAGAATTATTTTTCAAGTTTGTACTGTATCAGTAAAGCGGTGTCCTCACATGCCAAAACACAGACAGAAACCTGACAGACAAGTTTGACAGAAACGGTTTGCTGGACTCCCTTGTTTGTGCGCGTCACTGTCATTCTATCTTCTGTCTCTGTACTCACTTTATTGCTGCCTTATCTCTCCTACTCACAACCAGCTAAATGTGCAAAGTGATCTCAAGTGTCTACATGCCCCCGTAGAGTAAATGAGTGCATGAATAATAAATAGACTGAACAGCCCTGGCAGTTTGCTCGTGGTTAGCACCTCACAGAGTGGCTTTCTTAGAAACCTACTTTACAATTTGGCCCAATCTTTTATAACAGTCACGCAGCTAATACGCTTGGGAGCTTGTTAATAAGAAGTGAAATCTGATTATTAATGTTACTGTGTTGTCTGGCTGTTTATTTCAATAATTGTAATTATAAATAGGATTTAGACTGGAAATAGACTGTCTGTGTTTCTACTATATAACTAATCATAAAACATCCAAAGTGATATAGTTTTGGTGCAACCAAGATGATAAATATTTTTTTACTGAAGTCAATGTTGAGAGAGTAAATCAAGTGGGGGAAATTAGTAGCTCATTATTCACATTTTTTAAAAATAAAATTGCAAATGTTGCAATAAACGCTTAAGCATTCATGTCCCATTAAAGTTTATTGTTGCCTTAGTTTTAGTTCTGAATATCCTTTAAAGACATGCTGCTCCTGAATATGTAATAATATAGACATTTAACAATCAAAAACACAATAATGTGACTCAGATAATATCCAAACATAGCATAATGTGGCATTGTTTCTTTTGTATTTCTATTCCTTTTCAGCTCCATTAAGTCACTGACATGGTGATATGATACAACCAATCTCAGTTTAGCCAACAGGATTTTGATGGTGGGATTACAAACTGTGCATACACTCCAATTATAATCCATACACACACACACACACACACCCTGAAACACACACCCTCCCTTTCTCTGATTTATACTTTCAGTGATGGAGTTATTACACCCTCTAGTGTCCGAAGCCGGTATTACAAGACAGAATGTGTAACAGTGATATTCTGGCTGTTTCTTGTGTCTTTCAGCACTGCAGAGGGTTTCTTTTCCCGCTCAGACAACTCCATGGTAACGGGCTGGGAGACTTTTTTGCAAGCTCTGAGTTATTTCCTTAAAATGTTTTTTGGTTCTGCTGCCCTGGGGACCCTCACTGGACTCATCTCAGCTCTCGTATCCAAACTCATTCTTTATGCACATGTTTGTATGTACTTAATATTGGTGTGTGTTTTTACTGGTTTGGCCTGTTTAAATTCCCTAACTCACTAATTAGTTTCTGAAACACTTTGACCTGAGGAAGACGCCGTCTCTGGAGTTTGGCATGATGATAATTTTTGCATACCTTCCCTACGGCCTGGCAGAGGGGATCAAACTGTCTGGTGAGTGCACAGACTAGCAAGCACACACTCTTATTCATGATTAACTAGAGTTTTGTATGTTTGACTCCCTCCCACTTGTTTCTGTCCACCTACAGGAATAATGTCGATTCTGTTTGCGGGAATTGTGATGTCTCACTACACCCATCACAATCTGTCTCCTGTCACCCAAATCCTTATGCAGCAGACCCTTCGCACAGTGGCCTTCATGTGTGGTCAGTAAATTCCCACTTAGCCTCCCAATTGCCCATTTGTTTTAATTTTAAATTAAGTTTAAAGCACTAATTCTTACATTATCTCCCCAGAAACGTGTGTGTTTGCCTTCCTTGGTCTCTCCATCTTCAGCTTCCCTCATAAATTTGAAATATCTTTTGTTATCTGGTGCATAGTAAGTGCTCTTACATGTTGCCTCAACCTTGATATCAGTTTGATCTGATTAATTATGCTGTGGTCATTCCGATGATCTTTAGTTGTGACAGCTGTTGTTCTCTCTGTAGGTTCTGGTTCTTCTCGGCCGAGCAGTGAACATCTTCCCCCTGTCATTCCTGCTGAACTTTTTCCGAGACCACAAGATCACACCCAAAATGATGTTCATCATGTGGTTTAGTGGTGAGTAGACTCAATAAACCTTTTGAATATTGTTTAAAGAACAGTTAGATTGTTTGAGTGTTTTAGTCATGAACATTTCTGTATAACAGCGTGCACATCTGCAGGTACAAAATAGCAGCAAATAAAGCATAAATGTCATCAGTTGATCAGCAGGAAATTATTCTACAACTTTTTGGTAATTATGTTATTATTTTTTAGAATTCTTTTTTTTTTTTTAAAAACATGTATTGATTTTAGCTGCTTGGAAGGGAGAATTTGCTGTTTTCCCAGCTTTATAATCTTAGAAAGTAATTATCTTTTCATTGAACAAAACAAATAATTTAAAGATGGCATTTCTTGGCTCTGGAAAACTTTAAAGGGCATTTTGATTATTATTAGATATCAACAGATGACATACCAGCAAGCCAAATGCAGTTTAACATAAATTGTCCCACAGCGCTGGTACATATGGAAACTACATCCGGTTCCTAAGTTTAATAAGCCCCACTAGCAAACATCACTCTTAAAATAGTTTGAATAAGAAACGAATCTCTTGCATCTCTAATCTTTTGTTAGGAATTCAAGTCATTGTATTGATTATAATTGAATTTACTTTATTTGACCAAGATAACCACTGAATACTATTTTTCAGGTAGATGAAAACAATTAAGAGGAAGACAATTTTGATAAGTGATTAATTGCTTTATCACTTTTTTTGAGTAAAAGAAGTCAAAAATGTTTCTGGTCCTGGTTTCTCAGATGTTCTCGGTCATGTGATAGTTCACTGTCTAAATAAGGTATTTAAATCTCACCTCACCTTGAGTTTGGGAAAGAAAAAAGTGCCATTTTCTGGCATTTTTAAAAACGATCAATTAGTTAATAAGAATGTGCGGGTTAATTAATAATGAAAAGAGTCAATCATTGCTGCCCTACATATATCAAAAACAAACAGTTGAAGCAAATCAAGCATACACGTGTCCAGATTTCAGTTTCCCCAATATACATTTCTTATGATTAAGTATCTATAATAATATCTGCAATGCCTGTTTTTTTATGATAGACATTTAGGTTTTAGATATGTGTTTTGTCATTTTACTATTGAATTCCTCTGTTTGTTTTGCTAGGCTTGCGAGGTGCTATTCCCTACGCTTTGAGCCTTCATTTGGGCCTGGAGCCCATTGAAAAGCGTCAGCTCATCGGCACCACCACCATCATCATTGTGCTCTTTACCATCCTCCTCCTCGGGGGCGGGACAATGCCACTCATACGCATCATGGACATTGAGGATAGCCAGTCACGGCGTAAGAACAAGAAAGACATCAATCTCAGCAAGACAGAGAAAATGGTAATTGATGAAGCACTCTGGCTCCCCACTCACACAGACAGTTTGTTGTCTGCATTGATGCTCGCTGTGCCATCCTCTCATGTGCCATCAGGCTATTACTGTTCTCTTCAGAGGGAAAAACATCAAAGGCTTGATTGTGGTTTGTGTGAAGGACACTGAATCAGCAGGGAGCAAACCACTCTCATTACATAGATGTACACTTGGAAACTCCAAAACGGACAAGCTCAAATAAACCCCAACAACTGGCAGTGATATTGTGTTTAATATTTTGTATGTATTGTATGTAGTGTTTGCATGTTTGATGTCTTCCTAAGCTAAGTGTCAGTCCCCAAGGTAGCAGCAGCTAGATATATCAAACCCTCTTTTTTTTTCCTTCTGGCAACATGCCCTCTTTGATGTAATTCCCTCTCTCTGGTCCCTTTGCTCTTTCTCCCTCATCTTTGTTCCTTCTGTGTGTGATCTCGACTCCACCACCCTCACTGCTGTCCTGTCGTTTTGACTTTTCCCTGCATTCACCTCCACCTCCTCCGTGTCTTCCACCTCTGCTTCATTTTTTGGCCCCTTTCCTTTCATTTTGTTTGTTTGACTCCCTTCTCTCTACTCATCTTCTCTCTCCAGGGCAACACCATTGAGTCAGAGCACCTATCAGAACTGACAGAGGAGGAGTATGAAGCTCAGATCTACCAGAGACAAGATCTGAAGGGCTTCATGTGGCTTGATGCTAAGTACCTTAACCCCTTCTTCACTCGCAGACTCACCCAAGAGGTAAGAGAAAGAAATCCTCCAGTAACTATCTAGTACATGTCTCACAGTACAACAACCACACAGTGAGTGCTATTTTGTTTGTTGGATGATTGCTTTTGTGATTTTTGAAACCATATTATTGGGGGCAGTGGTGGCGCAACAGGTTAAGCCCCCTGGCTTCTGATCAGAGGGTCGGGGGATCCAGCCCCCCGCTGCGGCCACTGTTGGGCCCTTGAACAAGGCCCTTAACCCCTGACTGCCCTTAACTGCACTGCGGCAGCCCACTTTTCCTAATAGGATGGATCAAATGCAGATAATGTATTTCCCCAAGGGGATCAATAAAGTATAAATTATTATTATTACATTGGGAAATGTATTGAATGTCTGACACCCCTTTTTGGGCACCCGAAAACTTGAGCACTGCACTGAGGTTTTACTTAGAAGAAAGGCGGCTTTGCAGAAGATTACCTGTTTGGGCTCATGCAATATGTATTCTAAGCCGTTCTCGTTCAGAAGGGCATCTAATTTTTCCCTACTGATTGACCATTTTCCGCAGAAGACACTGTCTGAGATTTAACGTCTGAGAACAGCAAGTGTTTTACTGCGTTTGCATGTACGGAGAGAGAATACCTATTGCAGCTCAAAACAGAGGGATGGACAGTGAATTATGAAAAGCAGTAAAACAACAACCTAATAGCTTACACAGATGGAACATTTGGTTTGGTGGCAGCACTGATGAATATTGCAACAAAAGAGGCTTTACCATTTAGCATCATAGTACAGGACAAAAGAAGGACTTGTAGCTGTTTATAGTCCAGTATGTTCTGACTGCAACCAATAAAATCATTTAATAGACCTGTGTGGTCTGCCTCCTCTACTTGTGCTATAGTTAAAGGGGTTTGAAAGCTTTAGCAAAAGTATCCACTATTCCTCATTCAGCTACTGAGTCAAAAACATCAGGCTGTTTTAATCACATACAGACCAACCCCCTGGAGCAGATTTCTACAAGCGCACTTTACATAAAGCCCCCAAAACCTCACATTAATAAAGTGTGTCTTTATTTATTTAGTCATTTTGCAAATTAAGGAAATATTTTAACATTCATTTCCTATTGTTGCCTTCAAAACTTCACTTGTAAACTAGGGATTTTCAAACTTTTACTAAATTGGACATAATATATGCAGCCTTTCAGTAGTTTTCTGTTACTTCCTAGTGTAGCGGCCTTTGTAATGATTATTTCTGCCTTAACTGCTGGTGCACAAATCATAAAAGAGTTGTGTTATTTGGCAAAGAAAGACATTTCAAGTTCGGCCAAACTCAACACAGTATTTTATGTAAAAATCGAAACCTCTCACAGTATTAACAAAAGCACAACACTAGGAGCCAAGTTGGATCTCACTGCAGGGCAACAGTATTCCAAGATCTGCTATTTCTTCTACCCCTTCTGCCTGTTAATTTTTTATTTTTTTCACATTCATGTTCATTCTTGCTGATACACATATTTTTACATGTTTAATGTTTGACAGGACCTGTTACATGGCCGGATTCAGATGAAGACTCTGACCAACAAGTGGTATGAAGAAGTTCGCCAGGGACCATCAGGCTCTGAGGATGATGAGGACGAAGCAGAACTTCTGTGAACACTTTTGATTCATTTGAAAACAAGGAATGGACATTGTGTGTCCTGAGCCATGGGTGTGTGTCTGTCTGTGAAGACGAGCACTTTTTTCATTGTCAGTCACATGCACTTCTTTGTGTTCACCTGCCACCAAGCTTTTCAGTCAGTTGCCACTATGGATTCCCGCGCACAGCACTGGAATGTGTCAAATCATAATCCCAGTAAAACTGGATTTAAAAATTCTAACACTGGATGAAGAAAAATATCTGTGAAAGATTATGTTTGTTTTGAATGTTGTATTGTTACTTGTGAAATAAGCTGACAGGCTATTGGATTGTGTGCTCCACCAACACGCTGAGCAGCACACAGGGGGTTTTGTTGATCCTGAGGATCTTTTCCAGTGTGTTTCTTTTATGAAGGATTAGCTCTGAATGGAAATCAGCGGGGAAGCTGTGACAAAAAAAAAAAAATCTATTTAAAGCAATACTAGAGCACCTTTTCTCATCACAGTTGTATTGCCCATTGCTATGTGAAACTTATTTAAGGTCTGCAGGACTTTTACTTTGTGTCATGGGAAGGATACAACACAATGATGCTACAGACTAAATTTTTGAAGTGGGTTCAACCAAGTTTGCACAGCGTTGTGTTGATTTAATTCTCCATGTGTCTCCACATTTGTATGCATTAATGGTTCGTCATTAACGGTTTACAGAAAAACACATATATTCATACATACGTAATGAAGATAAAATACAAGTGATGAAAGAGCTACTATTACACCCCCAAGCAGCTTAGCAGCAATGAGAAATGCAGAAAGAGAGTTAAAACTAGTGAAACATGTCAGGCAAAACTATTAATTTTCAAAACACGGAAGAGCTAGGTTACAGGGGAATAATTATGCTCCAGAAAATTGCTTTCATTTCCAAGTATGGCTCCGGTTCGGTTCCGCAAAAACAACTTTTCTATTTTTATTTTCATTCTTTGTTGAGGGTACTGTGTATAAAGTGGACTTTGAAATGTTCCTTATATGATGTTCACTATGGGTTTCTTCATTAAGATAGGCACCAATGAATGTGGGATAACTGGCAATGCTGTATTAATGTGTATTTTTTCTATTAATTTATAAAATGTTCGTGTGCTGTTTGTGGGATAATAGCTTTTATACAATACAAGCTCTGTGAGTACCACAGACTCTATAATAAATCATATTGACATCCTTTCTGCATTGAATGCTTGCTTTAATGAAAGACGAGATGCACCTAGAGAGAAAAGTAGTAGCTCTTAAAGGAGAATTAAAGCAGTACATGCATCAATACTTTTTTTTATATATATATAAATGCTACTACTACTAATGTGTGCTGGGTTATAGAAAAGCAGAACTTAAAATCTGCTACAAGTGTATAGTACAGTAAGGCTAGTTATTATGAAATATGGATTAAAATAGGCAGTTTCCTGGTTACTCTTTTAATAAACCTCTTGTGACAGCTGGGTTAAAGTCCAACCTGAGAGCTCACATACCCTAAATAAGACTTTGATAACTAAAGATAATGTTTAACATTTTGCTATATTTCAATATGACTTTCAATTCAAATGACTCCGTGATCATTAGTGGAGTTTTTTTTCAGTTTCCATTTCATAAGCCGCATGAGCTAATTAGTTCATAGATTGTACTAAGTGGGAGGTTATAATGTGTCTGGCTAATACAGGGAGCCAGACCAGTGCTCGGAGTAATTAGAATACATAAAAAGGTTAATGCATGGTCCTGCTGGGGGAAAATATCATGTAACCTACAGTCAAAGCACTCATGTCCAGCCCTGAGGAACACCAGACTGCCATACCCTTGAAATGCCTCATGAGATCTCATTAGGCATTTTGATGAGGAGGCAACAGTGTTAAACTGGAGGAAGAAATCATATCAGCATCTCCAAGTCTGTGCTGTAATTAATGCTGGCAGTGGGTCCACATATATCTTAGGGCAGAGCATGGCTGTGTAAAATGGGAGGATTCTGAGGGAATGATTGGAATTTTTATGAACTGTATCTGCTATTTATAAATACCACGAGAGAAAAGGCCATTTTGCCACATGTAAACCAGACTGCACTAAAATGGACATCCATTTCTAAAAGCATAGTTAGCAGCCGACTGTTTGATTGTTTTGTTTTAATTCACTTTTTGTAATAGAAATGTGCGACCAGTAGGGGGGGTTTAAATCCACCACATGGGTCCATGAAAAATTAACAATGCCAGATTACAGTGGATGATACATTATTTTCTATTCATTATCTAATGACACCCAATAACTCACAGTGATAATATACCAAGGGAAGAGGACTGAATTACCTTAATTAATTGTATTTTACAGCATAGTACGGTGAGCTGGTAGTAATAAATATAAGATCTCTTCGGCAGTAATTGATCCATCACAAAGCATGGACACGCTGCATTTCCACAGTATTTTCCCTTCATTTGTCATATTGTAATATAATTTTACTGCACTGGGTGACATGAGTTAAACACATTCTCAATATCACCCCCATTTCTTTGAATCACAATCAGTGTTATTGGCCAAGTATGTGAACACATACATGGAATAACTTAGCTGTCAAAGTACAAACTAAAACACACGTGCATTTAAACTGTTATGTGTATTTACAGATATGTGTAAAAGAGCGTGTTTAAAGTGAACCAGAGTTTTAGTGCAAAATTACAGTGAACCAAAGATTAGTGCAAATACAGTTATTAACAATAAATATGGGATTATTGACACCTTATATAGGCATGGGAGGTTGACAATAGTGCAATAGAACAGAGAGTAGCATTTCTAGGATGAGATATGCAACAGGTATGTGATATACAGTAGGTACAGTGTAAATTATTTTTGTAATTTCAACAGTATTTTACCGTAATATTTACAGTAAAAAATATTGGTAAATGTTTATACAGTACCCTACTGTAAAAATCAAAGGACTATGGAAAAAATAAACCCAAAAATTTAAATCCAATTACAGTAATAACCCTGTCTAGGAAAAACTGGTCAATGGCAGGAGAGAGTTTAAATTCAAAACGGTTTTGTGGAGATATTCGAATGAGGGAACTGGAACGGCAGCAGAAAGAGCTGGATGAAAAATGTGACGAGCAGTATTCAGATTACAGTCTTCTGACAGCAGCCATGTCTACAAATTACGTAATATTTATCATTCCAAGTGTGAACCAAGCCATTGTGCTTTCAAGACCATTAGGAAACTCACAAAGGAGAGTTTTAGAAACAGTATAAGCAAATTAGGTAAAATGGGTTAAGTTAAACGGTCAAAGAAGAAAGAAAAAGCTGTGCCACAACAAAAGGTCAATAAATTATTTGTATTATTTCATGTAAAACTCAGACATTTTCAAATATGTTGACTCAATATATTCAATTCATGCCAAATTGACTAATTTACTGTGTTATAAAAGCACATTAATGACTAATAATACTGTAAATGAGAACACAGTAATAATAATATTGTTAATCAGAATACAGTAATATTACTGTAGATACTTGTACAATAAGTTAATGGTAGGAACAGCAACCTTTTTACAGTGTACAGTGTATAACGTGGTACAGGGTTGGTATTCAAAGTGAGTTTGCTCTATCATCTTCCCTATGCTTCAGTGGCAAAGTGTTTAGATATGTTTTTCCTCTGTTTAAACACAGACAAAGCAGTGCCAAGTGGCTCTCATTAGTTTTGATTTGTCATGTTCTTATCATTTCATCCACTCCCCAGACCCTAAACTTTGATCTATTCCTCTACAAATCACTTGAGCACATTGCTCTCACTGGATTGAACAAATATAGTCACTCAATATGTATTTATTTCTTAAACCACTCACAGGATTAACATACACTGACTGACTCAAACCAGATTCCCTGCCAAACAGCAAACATAATTACCATCTCAGTTTGCACAGGTGATAAACGAATATCTCACACTGGCATGCTGAGAGCTTTTGATTATGCACATGTGCACGTGCTTGTATATGCATGTAAACATGCGTGTGTGATGAATTTCATACTTAACACTAAGCCTGGGGACGACAGCAGGGGATTTCACTGATTAACATGCCCAGCTTCTGAGATATGAAACTCCTCTTTGAAATCAAAAGCTACAGATCAAAATGAACACCTGTGGACTCTCCCTTTGTGGCACATGAGCCCTCGTCCCTAAGGGTGAGAATTAATTTGACTTAGTGTGTGTGTCATCATATGTGAGCTGCAGGAACTAAGTGAAGACGCTCAATGCTGTGAAATCTATATTCAAACGGCAGCATGTAGACTGAGGAGAAGAGCAAACAGGAGAGATGAGCAGGTCAGTGGAGAATTACAACAAATGATCATATCTTTCTGTTCATATATAAAACCCCTATAGGTAAAACTCTGTCATATCTTCGCTCACCCGTAACATCAGCCGTTCCCTTCGCACCAGCAACCTCTTCAACCTCCTCATCCCCAAAGTCCGCACTGTTTTTGGCAGTTGTTCATTTCAGTTTTCTGCAGCTCACGATTGAAACCAATTGCAACAAACACTAAAACTCACCTCTTTCATTCCACTCTCGTCTTTTAAAAATTTGGTGAAGGCGTCATTTGCCGACAGTTGCACCTGCTTATTTCATCTTTAAGACTTTGTTTTTTGGTATTGGTTTTTATGGTTGTTATTTTCTCTGCTTTGTGCTGCCTCTTGGCCAGGTCGTCGTTGTAAATGAGAATTGGTTCTCAATTGACTCACCTGGTTAAATAAAGGAAAAATAAAATTAAAATTAAAATTATACATTAGTTTCACCTGTGTAAGTGAATAGTTTGACATTTTGGTGAGTTTTCCTATTCACTTTTTGTGTGTTGGATAAGAATGTTTGTAAGATAAACGCAAAACCTCTCCAAGCAGCAGGTTAGTTGAGCACAAATACTGAACAAAGGAGGAAACAGCAAGCCCAATCCTTTCCAAAGCTAACAAAATCCACCTAGCAGCACCTCTAAAACTCACAGATTAATCTTGTTTGTACCAAAGCCATAGTGACAACAGTTTTGCTGTTTCACTTCTTTTTTTTGTCAGAGAACTTGTAAAGTCAACTTCAAAGCCCCCAGTGATCATCAGAATCACATTCTTTTTGCACTTTAGTAGCTTTTTGTATTTCCTCTAAATAATGAGAAAAACACAACTCCTGCCCCAAAAGTGAAGACAAATGGCTGCATGGGAGAGTTCACACTTTCAATCACAGGAATGAACAATATGTCATAGCAGGTATGTGTGAGTTAGAGTTCACTTTACCAGGAAGAAGTTTATTTTCTATTGTTAGAAGAATGGAGCAGGACTAGAGGTGATGCAGAATACAAATAGTTTGAGAATTCAAACCAAATAATATACAATAAAATACTAATACTTTCCCTAGCCCTGAAAAAATAAGCAAAAATCTAATAGTATTTAATAGTAGTAAAAGTATTTCAATAAATGCAGCCAAGTTAACAACATACCACTGCAGGTTAGTTTAGTTTCCAAGGCTTGGGAGTATGTGACCAGAGATATCGTTAGTCATGACTGCGTGGTCAGTTCATTTACATTACTGTTACAAAGCTGTAACCAACTGCGTGGGATCTGAAATTATTATACTCATGTAAAGCTGTGTCACATACAAGAGGGATGCCTCATTTCTGTTGTCCTTCCTTCTATAGCTTTATCAGGATGGGGTGCAAATTTAAATGTAAATCAGTGTAAAGACACACCAGCAACTCCTTGTGGCTGAGACTGAGCGGCTCTATGTCCTTTATTGTTCTTTTCTATTAAACACAAATAACATACAAGCACACATAAACTCAGGATGTTTTTTTCTGTGGCAGCAAAGCTGAGTGGCAGCTTTACATCCTGCTGTCTTTATACACACATGGTGTCAATATGCTTCCTGTGTGAACGGCTCCAGCCACATGAATGTAAAATGGTTCTGCAGTCTGATAGACGACACGATACACCCACCTTATAACATGACATCGATTTCCTTACACAACATGATGTCATCACCTTAAAGTGTAATGATTTATGCAAAGTGGGTGTGTCATGTCATAGGCGTGTTCTGTGTTTTTTCTCATTTCTCAGTTTGTACATCCTCGACACCACTCCTCTCCTCACGTCTCAGTCCCTCCCACCAGAGAAGCTGAAGAAGAGTCGCAAGGAGAAAGGAGTCTAGGTCGACAAGCATTCGACAAAATCGGACATCCTTGCCTCGGAGAATATGACTTTTGGCACTGTTGCTTAATTTTTATGTTGTATTTTAGGAGCTCTATCAGATGAGCAGAACAGCATGCATGGTAACTTACAGTGTAAATTCACTTTTAATTCAATTTTAACTCGAGCCATAAAGTATAAGAAGCACGACACACAAAAACATATTTATTACGATCGAGTGATATATATTGTGTAAACACATTTGTCAGTCCTGCTCCTGACATCATGACGTCACGCCTCTTTGGTAAGTCACAGATGCCAACAAAGAGTTCCACAAAGGATGCAGCAATGACACATCTGTGCATCCTCACACATTGCTCCTCTGGCAGGCTGCATTTCAGGAATTGAAACATCGTTCAAAGTGTCACGATCAATTTTCAGGTCGCAGGCAGGAGGACGGAGGACAGTGCTGACGAGGAGGCTTAAAATAGAGAAATGAGATGAGCCTTTTGGAGTGTGTAGTTGCTGGTGAGCAGATGACCTGAGACTGCTTTCTGAATGGTTGCTTCAGATTTTCCCCAGTGCACCTCGGACACTCCCACTTTCATTGGTAGCATCCACACCCACTATTAACCCTGAGGCGTCAATTTATAGAAGTTACACAGAGGTGCTTGAAGGCAAAAATATCCTCATGGGCACATGAAGGTTAACACTGCGGGTTAACACTGCGTCCTTCTGCAGGATAAGGTGGGTGAAGCTAATTGGGTAGATGGATGGTGGTGGGTTAACCTGACGACTTAACAGTGTTGTTATTACCTCCGCCAAGCGCGAAGCGCGAAGCGGCGGAGGTTATGTTTTTGCCGGTGTTTGTCTGTCTGTTTGTCCGTTTGTTTGTTTGTTAGCAAGATAACTTGAAAAGTTATGAACGGATTTTGATGAAATTTTCAGGAAATGTTGATAATGTGACAAGGAACAGGTGATTAAATTTTGGTGCCCCCCCCGGTGAGTGTGCTTTCTTCCCTGCCTCATTCTGATGTGCTCAGCAAGCAGCAACAGGCTCATTACTGCACACACTCAAAAACAGACTTAGACAAGCCACACAAAGTAGTTTCCACATTTAATTCGGCACACAGGACACATGCCGTTACTTCCAACCTCAGTCAAGAGGCTCATGAGGCAAGTCAGAGTGACACAAGGAACCCAGGAGAATAACAAACAAACGGCGACACTGAGTCAGTTAAATCTAGTTTGGGAACACTGAATCCAAACATCAACAACAAGTAACACAAGACTGTTGATTGTGAATCAGAATCTCTGCATGTATGTCCACAACTGGTGCATGAATATGTGTGTGAATAGGCGAATGAGAAACACTTGTATTGCACTTTGAGTACCGCCAAGGTAAGCGTTAATATGATATATTACAAATATTATGTTCATTATTTAACTTTTATTACGTAAAGTTACGATTCAATGACATTAAATAACCTAAAATCACATTTGATATTATTGGGATTTTTTGGTTTCTGAGCTGGGATGACCTAAGCAGAACCTTTGTGTTGTTCGACTGGCAGTGGAGATCCAGAGGATTTTGGAGTTAGAGATTTGGTTTTAAATACAGACACAGGAGCCTGTGGGGAAACATGGTGCAGCACTAAGGTGCCCTGACAGCAGCCAGGTCTACAAATTATGTAATATTTATCAGTCCAAGAGTGAAGAGAGAACTAAGCCATTGTGCTTTCAGGACCATTAAGAAACTCACAAAGGAGAGTTCTAGAAACAGTATAAGCAAATTAGGTAAATGGGTTAAGTTAAAGCTAAACTTAACTTGCTCTTAAGTTAAGCTGAACTTAACTTGCTCTGACATTTGATGTGGCTATTGAGATAAATGTTCAACTGTCACTCTCCTTTTTTGCTCTGGTTTTGGTTTGCACCAACTCATGTGGGAAATAACTGGTTGATAAGCTATTAAATTCTCCACTAAGAAAGAAGGTATTGTGGGAAACTGAGAGGTTCTTCTAGTATCGAAGCGCTTTGCAACTTAGTTTTAAAAGATGCTATGTAAAGATATTTCACCGATCTTACTCTCCTGAGGCATGACAATTCTGGGGCATCAATGACTTATCTCTTTGGATCTATGGTCAATGATTAGCACCAACACCGATTCTGATGCATTATTATTTTTTATGCAGTTTAAAAATTAAAAACCTCAAAAAAAGACCTCAAAGACAAAAATGTCCTTATGGGCACATGAGGGGTAGATAACTTGCTGAACTAAATAAATGACTGGCTGTACTTGCAGTCTCAGCTTAGTTATCATCTGTGGCCCAAAGAAAACATGGCTTGTGCTGTCAGATACTGACCGGGTCAGTGGTCAGCTGTTATCTCTTGCCTTTGTGCCTTTCATAATGAGCTTGGTACATGGTACATGCTGACTGTACATGTACCCGCTACAACGTGACTAACATCATTTAGCTGCCAAACGTGTGATAAAGGTCTCACATAAACTGTGAGAAGACTGCTCAGAGATACTGTAATTTGTGACTTCTTACATCTTGCAGTCTGCAATGTGAGTAACTGTGAGCTAGTTTGCACATGTGCTCACTGTACACTGGAGAGAGAGAACATGTAGTGTATGTTAGCTTGAATTGAACACTCAGCAGAAAGAGACATAAAGTCAATGGCGACAATGAGAGCAATCAATAAGGTATCGCACAGACTGATGGTTAACATTTTGGTGGTAATTAGATGATCGGATTAAGAGGCTTATGGTGGCTAACCATACTGACATTTAGTTGGATATCCATCGAATGAAACATCAATAGTTGCACCCTGTGTATTGTGTACAGTGCTGAAACACCTATATCTCCGCCCCCCTGACCCTGACTCACACACTATCCATAACCTCTGTTTTTCTAGTATGATTCCTGCAAGATTATTGGAGACTGGGTGTTTTTTCTCAATGGTGCAAATTGATGGTCTTTGCGTTGGTCATTTATATTGCACATGTCCCCGTTTGGTAGTAACTCATCTCGCAATGTGGCAACAGCGTAATTGTTTATCACCAGATTTATCACAAACAAATGAGAGGGAATGTGTCATTTCTTTGTTCTAGGTTAATATCAGTATGAATTGTTGAACTGATCTGTGTCAGCACTATAAATTCTGTGTTGGTTTCACCTGATGTCCTGTGTTAAATCATGAATGTGTGCAAGATTGTGGGCAACCGCTTCATTTCCAGTGATCTTGATCCTGGAAAGAGAGCCAAGTGCAGTGTAGAACAATGCAGTGTTACTCTTTCGTAGAATTGGAGAAGCCCATTTCCTGCACTCATTTAAAGAGTCACGCACAATACCTGAATTATAATAATACCTCAGATCTTTAATGTCAAGCCAGGTGCCCTAAACCTTGATAAGAAACAGGATTCTTCATTCTGAGCACAGTCTAATGCAATTCATGAGACAACCCTGCAGTGAAATCTACCTGAATGAGGCTCATTCAGTACAAAATGTAGGCAGGTTTGGGATCGTTTTGGTGATTTCTTTCAAAAACATCATGCAGAACCAAAGCTTACCAGTACTCTGTCCAATCAGTCAGCAAGATATTAACACATAGCCATGCCCACTTGCATAGTCACTTGTACTTACCATTTATTGCACTACCAGATAGCTGCATGAAGTCTAGTCAAGATGCTAAAGTTCCGAAATTAAATCTATGGATAATGCAATGGAAGGCACAATGATAGCAAAGCTCAGTGCAAATTGTGCATCACAGACAAATCGCCTGAAGGATCTGAATAAAAACAGGATGTGTTGCATGTTAAGGCATGTTGGTAGTGAAAAATAAGCAGACATTTGTGTTGCTATCAGTGGATTATCGGACAACAGGGAAAGAGAATGGAGTATTCTAGATGCACTAAACCAAATCTACAGCCGTCATGAAGCCAGTTATGGCACCATATATTACAGAACTTTGACCGGACATTGGTAATTCACCTCACTTCCTTTACTTCGACAAAACTGTCAACAAGTTACTTTGCATTTGCATAAAGTAACCATTGACAATATTGACCAGCAATATTGAATATGTGATCAGGGGGGCCCACTGGTTTGCCTATTCAGCTAAACGCCAGAGTGAATGCTAAATCTTTATGAGAAAACTGACAGCATCTCACATGCTGATTAGTTACAGCAGATCACAATGATAGAAAGCTCGATCAAGAAGATGCACTAACTTTGTATTCCAGCCTGGCAGCAAGCTCTGAACACCACCATGCAGTTTGGCTTCTCTGTGAAAAGTCCGAAGGCAAGACCGACAGCCTTAAACTGCATTTTCTCCATCCTGCACTGCTGGAGATAAAAGCTGTCAACAAGTGTTTACAGTCGGATACCTTTGCAGCTTCTCAGGACCTCAGCTGGCATGTCAGCAGTGATACATTCTGACTCGGGGACCACATTCACTCAGTAGACCTTCAGCACCAAACACTTTTCTCATCCGTACTTCGGTCCAGAAATGCAAAAATGCACCTAAAACAGTTTATCAACTGCCAATAATCAAGAACAAGACAAAGAAGAATTGCTCTTCTCTCTACTGAGCAACAGCTGGTACAGAGAGCTGAAAAAAACACAAAAGCAGGTCTGGTGTTCTGTTGCCATTGTTGTTTGTACTCAACTAAATATTGATAAAAAATATTTTGGACCTTTTTATGTGTGTTTAGACAGTTTTAGGACTGGAAACTACCAGCTGTATCCACCAATACAGGCTGACAGAGGAACTGATGAAGCAGCTGTATGCAGTGAAGGAACACCAGCTGTTAGTCTCACACAGTCCCAGCATCAATATTCCTCTCTGAATTCCATCATAACACAATCCTCCTGTCGTCGCGTGCAATCGTTGTTTTTCTTTCCTTAACAGATGCAGCAGTTTGGTCTCGTCTTTTCACCTGCACAAAATGCAAACAGGCTGGAAAGTTGCCTCTGTTTTTCTTCCTCTCAAGAAACAGGCAAAAAAAAAAAAAAAAAATGTGTGCAGCCTACACAAATCCAAGAATTCACTATGATGAAAAATGGTAAAATGTAAAATAAACCTTGTAAAAAGACAATTTTGCTGAATTCCAAGTGCTCAGACTCACTAATGTTGGCTACTATGCAGCTTACTGAAGCATGTATTGGGTGGTTGGCTTTCTGGTTCAGGAGCCAATGGACAGAGTATGGAAGGACATCAGGATATAGGTACTTTACTGCTCTTTTTTTTAACTACCTGAATCACATGAGTAGCTTTATTCTGTCTAAAGTGTGTAATATATCTGACTTGCTCCATTTTTCACTCTTACTCAAAATCTATGAAACTATGACACATCAAGGTCATGTTTTTTTAGTTTTTTTTTTAGAATTATTCATTGTGCGATGTGCAAAAGACTATCTCACAAATATATTGATCGTAAAAACTGCTCAACTTGCTTATATGAAGGAATCTGATGCACTGTGAAAAGTGTTTTTAAAAGAACTGTTTAGATTCCTGCCCTAATGTCTTGTAAAACATATAAAACCATTCATCAACCTTTCAGATGATCATTTCACAGAAGTGCAAATTGCTCTTTAAACCACGTTCGCTCTCAAAATCGAGCCAACCCATTGCCTTTTGTCTGCTAAGTTGCTGCTCATTTGTTCCCCAGCACCTACAGAGCAGCAGGTAGCGATATTAAGGTGTAAGGTAATTTGCTCTGTAGGACATACGGATAGACTCCACTGTGCATGTCAGATCCCCTGCAATGAGGGCTGCATAATTAAACAAGCATCAGAAATCAAAAGACACCTTTATCTCTTGGGATTGGGTGAACAAAAAAGCCTACAAAGCAATTATTCTTTGCTTTTCCTGCCCTTTTGCTTGTGGAAAAAATGAGAAAATCTGTATTAAATTGGGTGAAGTCGCTGTATTCACTCAAACAGCTCTCTCCCTTTCATGCCAATCCCAAATTTGACACTCGTGCCAATGGTGAACAGAAGCTACATCTGTACAATCTGTATGAAATATAGTAATTCTAGGACAAACCATGTCTACATGAGCTTATGACAGCAAGTCAGAGATCTGGTAATTCTATGGTATAACCTCTTTTTTTTTGTGTTTTTATTGCCTCATATTGAAAAATGCTTCATTTGCATGCATAAGTATCAGCACGTATTTTAACAAAAGTAATGTTTGCAGTCAGGGAGTCATTTTTTGAAACTATTACTAATGTAATTTTAAAAAATGTATTGTATAATGCCATGTAACTGCTTTTATACAACTTTGAGTAGGCTGATTTCAAGCTGTCACCCTGACATAGTTAATGCTAATTACAGTATAGCACGACTTGCTGTGCTGTAGTGGTTTCTAAGTGGTTACTAT
>OMNN01025429.1:0-10475 GCA_900302755.1 Chromis chromis
TATTTAAAAAAATATATATATATTTTTTTTTTTTTTTCACGTTTTCTTTTTCACTTGGTTGGTTTGCAAAAACATATTGCAGAGTTTTAAGATTCAAAACTCTATGTGACCTTTCTGCACACAACTCATTTGTAAAATGTTTATTTACAGCTTATTTGATAGGGACACATATAGTCTATAGTCTATCTAGCGTAAGTATCATAGTCTGACTCTACTAGATGTAGACTATGGGTATAACCTATTTTGAGTGCACACCAGTGCATCCTTTTCTTCGCTCCACAAAAGATCATTTTTATTTCTTTAAACCAATCCAAACAGGCCAGAGCATTTGTTTATCTCCCTTATAGCAGAACGATGGTGAGTCAGACCATTCTACGTGCTGCTGTGTTAGCGCTAGAGAATGGTCTGACTATGCAAGCATATAGTCTTCCTAGAAAATGTTCATTTGAATTAAAAAGAAACCAAGATACAATAAAGTTCAGTAAAACCAAGTTCAGCAGGATACACAAACAAACTCCCCCACTTTTAAAAGTTTAGGTAACTCTTAAAGCATTGCAATTTGTGGTAAATACATTTCAACTCAACATATCTTTGCTATTTTTCTTTTTGATCGCTTTACTGTTCCTGCTTTTCAGCCAGCCAATCATAAATTAGAATTGGCGGGACTCGTAACACTGGTAAGGCAGAAAATGGCCTTCAAACATGATGTGAAAGGGTTGTATTTTAACCCAAACTGTGATTGTTTTCCTAACTAAAGTAGTTTTGGTGCATAAACCAACCAAAGTAGACAAGTTCCTAGTCTGACCTTTTGGGGGGCAAATACATGTCTTTCACAGTGTAAATAAGAATGGATTTTAGTTGTAATGTAATTTTAAGGAGACATGGCTGCAGCTCTGTAATCTCTTGATGTATTTACAGCGACTGCATGGGAGCAAGACCTTTTAAATATTTAAACGCAAGCTTTACATAATGGAAATCAATGACGTTTATAGAACTTAAAATCGTGCAGTTATTTAAACTGTGGCAATGGAGATTTTCAAAGCCTGATTGTGAATGTAATTAGTCGACTGGTTGGCCTCAGACCGGGCAGTAAAACCACACAACAGATGTGAGAATATTAATGAATTTCAACACAGCCAAATGTCAAGTAATTTCATTTCATTAAAAAAGACAAAAAAAAAACAACAAGAAGACAAAAAACCCTGCAAAGCTTCACCTTAATCATTTTACAAATCTTTTTTAACATGGCTTGTTTAATTAACTAAAATTATTCACCTCTATTACCTGGTCAGTGAGATCAGCTTTGATTTTTAACATCGAGGGATTCTGTTGCAGGTAGTTTTTAAATTTAAAAGATAAAAGGATAGACTTGGAGACGTGGAGCCAGGCTGATACTTTTGTAGTCCGTTAGTTAACTAGTGACAAGAACTGGAGAGTTGGAGTCGGGGCATGTTTGAAACAGCTTGTAATGATCCACATGTAACTTTGCATGCACTGCTGTTGTTTTCTACCCAGAAGGGCTTCCATGAAGTAGCAGTTAGTGGTGCTTTACTTTAGATTTTGTGGAAGCTCTTCAGAGTAGTGCACACAAAACAAAAGAAGAATGTTGCTACTGTGACTTGATTGGGAGACTTCATATTTAACTAAAGGTATATTGAGGTTGCCATGTTTGTTTGCAGCTTAACTGAAGGACTGGGAGAGAAAAGATACATCATGGTCTATCCTATTCTGGTTTGAGTTATTTTAGTAAATGTAATATTTGTGTGCTACTATTGTCTTGTCCATGCATATTTAACCTCAGTAAGACTCCTGGGCCTTCTGCTTTCCCTCTGTAAACTCAGTTCGTGTGCATCTGTGTTGTCTTCCTTGTGATTCTGGATGATGACTGGAAGACTTTCCTACTCGGTCACATTCTTACATTTCAGTTAGAAAATATGTTTCCCTCAAAACATAATACGAATTTGGTTGTATAGAGTGATAATATTTGAGAAACAATGTTGCAGTTGTTTAATGTTAACAAAAGCAAAAAAAAAAAACAAAAAAAAAAGGTATGTCCCAATCAAGTTTTATTTGCCCCCAATCCATTCATTTAATATTTCATATCTACCAACACCAAGTCCCAGTTTTAATCCTAAAAACAACAATCCAGTGTATATGTTTGACAACTGAATAGCTCTACAATGCATTAACAAAAGCAATATGGCAAATGTACTGTGGGTCCACAAGCTCCAAAAGATGGCAAAAACCTATTGTAGATCAGCTGTAGTACCTGGTCCTGGAGTACTGTGGGGGTTTAGCTAGCATCGGGCCACCATGACTAAGACTTCTGGGACACTTCATGACCTCTTTCTAGAGCTCATGTGTTTACGACCAGCATGGGATCAACTAGAATAGTGTTCATATATTTCAGTAAGTTCTTTTGTCGCCCATATCTTGTGATCATAGACTAAAACAACAATATCAGCACAGTACACATGTCCACAGGCTCAGTTTGTGTTAGCAGTTAGTAGATAATAATAAAACCTTTAGAACACCTCTATGACAGTGGATGTAAACAAACAATCAGGCCAAAGATTAAAGCTTGTACCGATCAGTTAAAACTGCCTTGATCAGTAACAATCCCAATCTTGGTTGAAACATCCTGAGAAGAAACACAGATTTCTTTCTTGCTCAAACTACTTATTTTAGGCTTCTTGGACTTCCTGGACTAAGAACGAGTTCCAGCACAACACATTGGATTTTTTTTTTTTCTGTCCTTGATCCACTGCACCTGTTAACAAGACTTTTCTGGTGTGCATGGACTTGAATTCTTTGTAGAATTTGTTATCTGTCAAAGGGATGAAAACAAAGTGCATGTGGATGAGCCAGACACATTTAAATAGCAACTACATTGACAGACATGTTGATCACTGGTTTACCAAGCAGCTTTACAGCAGCAGAATCTGATTCTCAACACATTTACTATTTGGAAACCCTATCGAGCCACAATCTGAATGGATTGTCTGTCCTTATTAGAATTTCTTTGACACTCTTCCTAGGTTTACAGAGAGCATACTCACTGCACTGCATGATATCTTTGCTTTTCAAATTCCATCCATATCTTAACCTTGCTGCTAGTGGTTCTGATATTTTGCCTTGTTTGTCATTGGAACAACTTACAAACTTAACTCGGTTCCAAGTAGCTTTTTTAGGCAGAACACCACTGTGCAATCAGTGAGTGTTTATAGTGCATTTGCCAGATTGGAACTCCAAACCCTTATACTGATCCTTGTATCCATCCTTTGAGAGTGAACTGAATAATGATCCAAACATCTTAAAAGCACTGACATAGATTTCGCTTGCCTAATGACTGATTTCCTGACAGAATGATGAACTGACATCGTAGTTAGTTAAACTTACAAAGGCATAGTTTGTTGCCCGTGCATCAAGCCCTAAAGTGCACTCATAACCTTAAAAGCCTTCATGCTTGCTGACTGCAGTCAAATGAATGGACTTGACTTGGTTATGGTTCACTGCTTTTGTTCCTCCGTGCGGGGAGCTAATAAGTCAATCCCATCCACTCCATGATACAGCGAGGATGCACTTATCGCATTGTCAGCAGCTCATTTCATTAAAGCCCCTGGTTAACTTTGCATGTTACCGATTCAACATTTTTAAATTACCTCACTCACGCCGGCTCGAGCCAAGTCACGGGGAAAAAAACAAAGGGAAGGGCTCCCTGTGCAACCCCCCGCGCTGCTTTGACCATCAATCATTGCTGTCAGAGCAGCTGTGCTCCCGCTCTTTGGTGGGAACTCACACCAGAGCTCTACATCATCCAGAGCTGTGATGAATGCACAGGCTTTAGCTCCAGTGCCTGTGATTAGAGAGCGTGCCATCGACAGGTAGCATCATGACAAAAGTGAATGCATCGGGTATCAACTGTCTTGGTGCAAGAAAAATATACACAATTGCAAGATTATATTTGTATGTAGTCTGCAGCAACTGCACCATGAAATGATGCCATTACTTCATTAATGAAGATCACCATACATGGCAAATAGATTTCTAAGTAATTTTCAGGACTCTGCACTGCAAATCCAACCGCAAAAGGTCAGTGCATGATGTGAAACGCCTCTTGTATCTAAGATCTCATTTGCTCAGTTGTGTCACCGGCAGCATCACGTGTAGATTACAATAGTCGTGGATGTTTTTGGAGAATATTTCGACTGTCAATTGACTCTTGAAGTGTGGAGGAGTTTAGAATGGACGGCATCCTTCAAGAGCACTTAGAGAGCACAGTGCTCCACCACACAGACAGAAAGGCACTGAAAAGATACTGAGGAATACAAATGTATTCCTCCGCCTTGGAGGAGGAATACATTTCTCTGTAAAAAAAAAAAAAAATTGGTTTATGGGGTGTACCAAATGTGTAAGGCCTTTAGTTGCTACAAGTTTAAAAATGAAAAAAAAAATCTGGTATGAAGAAGTCAGCTTGGCAGACCTCTGGGCTCCTCATCTCTGCTTGAGCCCAACGGCTTGAGGCTACATTAACCGCTACTGGCATAATGTACCCATATCTCCTCAGAAAATGTCAGCAGTGGGTGATATAGGCACCAGGTTGTGACAGGGAAAAGGAAATGTGTGAATAAAAAAGAAAAAATATTACAATATCTGTGATTTCGCTGCAGTGATTTGATCTGGTTACTTAGTACTGCTGAGGATGGTGGGGAGTTTCTGTGCTAAGATGTTCTTCAAGGAATGAACAAACAACACATACAGATGGGTAACAAATTCAAGGAAAAACCAACACAAAGGACAAAATGTACCTACAGAACAGCTTCAATACACTTTGGCACTGATTCTCCAAGTCTCTCGAAATTCTACTGAAGGGATGGAACACCATTCTTACAAAAGATATTACCTCATTTGGTGTTTTGATGGTGGTGGAGAGTGCTGTTTATCCAAAATCTCTCATATTAGCTCAGTTAAATTGAGATTTGGTGCTTGCAAAAGCCATAGTATATGATTCATTTAAGTTTTATACTCATCAAACCATTTTGCAACCCCTCGTGTGCTGTAGATTGCGGGCATTGTAATGCTCAAAGTGACCACTCCCATCAGAATGGATGAAAGGTGTTAAAGGTGAGGCCTTTGACCAGTTTTGTATTGATTTGCCATCCCATAGATATGACCTCTTCCAAGTGGACACCCGCAAACTAGAAAAGTAGTGTAATAACAACAACTATGCATCTGTGGGGGTTTGCAAAGGAGAATAATCAAGGCTTGAGATGATAAGTTGATTCAAACCACTGCATCCTTTCACTGCATGGGGTTTTCCTTTAATTTGTCACCTGCATTTTAATACCCTCTGCCGTATCATAAAACATCAATTAAACCACATTTGCTGGTGATTTACCAGACCCTTTAGTCCAAGAAGTAACCCTTAACTCTCTCAGGATCTGAAAACCACTTATGTAACTCCCTGTGTGAAATCAGACGCTTTCTTGGAATGGTGCTGCTTGATTGCATCTGATTGCCTGCAATGTCCTCCGTTTACCCGAGTAGCATGTGAGGTGAAATTCATTATCAAATGAACTCAACTTTTTTTTCCAGAATACTATTTTCCAGGTAATGTAGAACCACTCAAGGGAGCTTTCGTCTGTTTCACTGAATAATTTTTCCGCCATAGCTAATGCTAATAATACTGCTCTCTAATCAATTCCTCCCCTATGCATTCCAAACTGCTGTTAATGCTGCCATCATGTCAAGTTTGTCAAAGCTTATCAATTATAAAAGTGTCATGAACTACTTATAGGATGTCTTATTAGTATATTTTGTAAGTAATAGTAGATTAAGAGACGTTTAGTGTTAATTTATATATGTTAAATAAAGCTATCAAAATGAGAGACAGCTAATAGGCTTGTATTGTATCTTTTATTAGAGTTGCATTAAATGTGACACTGCAAGGGCTGAATCAATTTAGTGGCATGACTGGTGGAGTGACACCAGCACAGAGCAACAAAACGCTCTTACTTCCCCGTCCTATCCATCCTTGCTTGTCTCATTAGCCTTCATTCCATTACAGGGCCAACAAACTACATCCAGGGTTGTTTATGTAAAGGCCTTCCCGCACTGCATCTCACTATCATCAGAGGAGATGTGCCGCTCGGATTGTACTGTCAAACTAAAATTGTTTTTTAATTCCATATTATCTGCCTTTTGAATGGATCCTGGCCCCGAAGACCTGTTCTGGACCTACTGGGTTATGACGGAAATTGCTAGCAGCACCAATTGGCCTCAGCGCACCGAGCAGATGAGACCTCACAAGTTAATCATCGCACAATGCGTGTCAGGCTCTCTGCCTTAATAGAAGGCAAATTCTTTTGTCGGCAGACAGTCGAAATGTTCTCGAATTGTGAGATTTTAGGGGAGCAAAATAGGTTTTTAAATTGTTGAGGGAGCTCAGACTATGCGATTCACTTAAATGTCAAATGATTCAAAATGTGTATCACCGCATACTAATTGTATTGCTGCTAAGTTGAGTAGTGGGGTGTTTGTTATGTTGAATTAAAAATGAACAGTTTAGATTTACTTTATTAAAAACTGCAGCCCCCACATTAGGAACCCAATACACCTTTTATTACTGAGTTTCAAACCTTTCATTTTTTCCATTACTTCATATGTCCTTTTTGTCCGTTACAAGATGTTCAGACAGTCTTTTTTCAGCTGATATTTGCTGGAGGGGTTGAGTTTATAATACCCCAAAATGTGTTCTATTGGATTCTAGGCTGGCAACATACTTAGTCAGGTCATAGTTTTCACCTGTGTTCTTCTTTACAAACTCTTGGCAGTGTGCTTCAGATTATTATCATACTGAAATATTCTTCTTCTGCCGAGCTTCTGCAAACTTGGAGTCATCTAATCAGCCAGTATTTTGGTATATTTTTGGCATTTTTGGTATAAAACCTTTTGCAGTCATGCAGCTCTCCCACCTCTGTTCTTCACTGTCAGGACGATGCATATACTGTGGTACTTCTGATCAAGTTCATACCAAACATTCTGGACTCCATCTGATCCAAGCAAACTTATATTGGTCTCATTTGGCCAAGAATGTGTTCCCAATATTCATCAGGCTTGTTTTCATGCTCTTTTGCAAAGTTTCATTGTGCCAAAAAGCAAGCAAGAGTGTTTTGTCTTGGATGCTGTCCATTGAGGTTTATGTAATGCACTGTCCTTCACACTGTCTGAGCTGTTACAGAAGTTCCACTTTTTCTGTGCCAAGTCTGAAGCACTTAGCGGTATGTTTTTATTTGTGAGACTGTACAAGTCGTGCTCTGTCTGTGGCCTTTTAGGAGGAAGGCCACACTGATTAGTGGTACTATGGCTCACACTATACCAATTGATTACTACTGTTTCCACGGATTTTTAGCTGGTTGAGGTTCTTCCTGTATCTTATTCAATATTTGCGAAGCCTCACAATCACATTTTTTAAATCCTCTAGCAATTCTTTCTCATGTGGAGCCATGATGCAGACATGAAGATAGACACAGCTGATAAGTATGAAATTGAGAAAGTTTATTTAGGCTAATTGTGAACCACAGGTGCACTCATATGTGTTTCAATGATGATACATTTTTTAACTTGTGTGTCAGGGGTCACAGATGTATTTTCAATCTAGTCTTTTTAAAATATTTGTTTTGTTCATTAGAGGACATATTATGCTTGTCAACAAGGAAATAATGCAATTATTGAGAGGTGGTTTTGAATCCATCCATGCATCCATTATCTATACACCGCTTAATCTTCTGTAGGGTCGCGGGGGGGCTGGAGCCTATCCCAGCTGACTCGGGCAAAGCCTAGGGACACCCTGAACAGGTCGCCAGTCTATCACAGGGCTACACATAGAGACAAACAACCAAGCACACTCTCATTTACACCTACGGACAATTTAGAATCATCAATTCACCTCAGCATGTTTTTGGACTGTGGGAGGAAGCTGGAGAACCCGGTGAAAACCCACACTGCACAGGGAGAACATGCAAACTCCACACAGAAAGATCCTAGATGTCCTAACCGGGACGCGAACTGGGGATCAGTGAGGCAACAGTGCTAACCGAGCCACCATGCAGCCCCCTCGTTTTGAATCATCTCACATATTAGTGGTATTGAACAGGGGTGTGTTGACATCTGTTGTATGCTGCGGTTTTACTGCATTCAAGCCAACACAGACTATGAAAAGTTTTGCAAGATCAGTATCGACTATATTTCATCAAACTGGTCCAGAAGAGGAAATTATTCAAACAAAGTGGACATTTTTCCACTTGTGTTTACAACATAGAAACAAGTCAGCAAGCCCAACCTCCCTCTGAACTCCCCTCGTCAAGCAGAACTGTGAAATTAAATGCAATTTTGCGAAGATGTGTTCTAAATATACCATTGTCTAATTACAAAAAAAAAAAAACAACCAATGGTGCAGTGTTGTACTGTATATCCCCAAGGAGATGTTTTCTTTTAGGCAGATTTCATTGTTCCCCCACCCCTGCCCACTGTTTTTGGCTCACAGCCTGTCTACCAGAAGGCTTTTTTTTTCTTTGATATCGCAGACAACTGAGTGCAGAAATCCCAACTTGCAAAAAAAAAAAGGAAAAAGAATACCATCGCAACTAATTTCACATCAGCACAGCCAGACCGAAGCGGGTGAAAACTTCATGACAATGGCGAACAGCTCCTCTTGGAACAATGTGTACTTTTTACAAAACATTATGAGAAGATGGTGCCCACTCGGATTGCGCTACCTGAACCAAACCTTTGTTCTGATTCGTTGTGTGTGCCGTTTCAAACCATGCCGAACTTACGCCACAAGATAACGACTTTTTTACCCAACTTTTAGTAGAATTGCATGACTTAATAGCCATTATGCTAATGCTAATGAGCTCACAAGGGGAAAACTCACTCACCGTCTTTCATATCATGGTTAAGACACACTGAGTTGAGTTCATGCAAAAGATACATGTGAAGCTCACCATAGCGTGAACTTTCATTTGCATTTAATAGCTTAGTTATTTGTCCCAGAGCTGATTATAATATTATGGGCTTTAA
Organism: Chromis chromis; assembly: GCA_900302755.1. Classification (NCBI taxonomy): domain Eukaryota; kingdom Metazoa; phylum Chordata; class Actinopteri; family Pomacentridae; genus Chromis; species Chromis chromis. The sequence goes on from OMNN01025429.1 coordinate 9,082, forward strand.
GCAGCTGATCTACGGTAATAGCTTTCATGTTTATATGAACCCATTAGCTTTTGTGAAGGAGAAATTCATATTCGCAGCCACATGAGCGGCAACTTTTGTGTCTGCACATGGATCCAGGCGAAAACTTTTCATCCGACAAAGTTATATCTCCAAAACTTGCCGTCATCGCCCAGCCACCACTTTATCAAGGGTATCTACCTCTCCCATCAGCACTACACAAAGTCATTTAAGGCGAAACATGATTTAGGACAACTACACCCCTCGCTTTGATGCCACGCTGCCTCTCCAGGGAGCCAGCCAACAGTCCCCCTTTTTATTTTTTTTTCTCCAAGAGGAGAGGGAGCAAACACCCTGCTGCATTAAGTTTCTCCAGCCACAGATCCTTCGCCCATCCCCACAGGATAGACCACTCTTAATACGATTACAGCGCTCAAGACTTTTAAGATAATTCAATGCATCTCCACGGCTAATTTCCGAAAGGCGGCATGGATGCCACATCCGCTTATTGTCGCCGCTCGCATGCTAAAGGGAGCATAAGAGTTGACTTATTACCACACAATACTGACTAAGTGGGAAATCTCTTTGGACATGGCAGCCCACCATATGCTAGATTTAATTCGATTTTCTGTTCAGGCTTTAGTTAAGTGCTTCTAAAGTTTCTTGTCCCACTAAAAAAAAGGGTAAGAGGGCAGCTGTGGCTTGATTTGCTCTTTCAACCACGATTTGGTAAACTACAGAGCAACACGGCAGCATTAGTAGGCTGCAGATTAAGCCCTAATCCTACTGTAAATTCATTTCTTTCAATGCAGATCTCTTGTAAATTTGTGTTTTCCGTGACTATAGGCTTAATCCATGGATCTGGAAGCATTCATGAAGATGTTTGCAAGTGAATGTTGGGTTGACCTCGATTGACTGCAGCAACTTTCACACCCACTTAAAGTTTCTGGATGTGATCGGTTGAATGATGGGAAGTAGATGTTTACATTTTAGGGATGGAGGTGGAAACGGCTAATAAGGAATCCAGAGAATATTCCAAGGCTCTTTCAAGGAATCAAGGGATGATCGTCAGGCTAATATACATCCAATATGAGGGAATCAAAAGGATTGTCGAGGAGGGTTGTATGGCGTTTTTATAATTGGGGGTCCAGATGTGAAGTTCAAAAGCATGGAAATGAGGTTTGGGGGGGGGAGAGAGAGAAATAGCTAAAGCTGTGAGTGACAAATCAAATGGTTGCTGCTGCTGCTGAATCAAAAGACTTGCAAAGTGCAGCCTGAGAAATGCAAGCCTGCCAAGATGCCTTTTTCATCATTGTGCTGCCCTCTACGGGTCTTCTTCTTCCAGCCTCCCTCTTCTTCTTCTTCTTCTTCCTCCTCCTCCTCCTCCTCCTCACCCC
>OMNN01025430.1:0-10241 GCA_900302755.1 Chromis chromis
ACCCGGTGACTCGATCAATTATGCATGCAAGCTAAGCACGCCTTTCTTCCTCAAGTACATGAGAGCATCACGGCAACGGGGCCCCGAGGTGTTTGTGCATCATGGCAGAGTGTCGTCCCCCGGGGTTTTTTTTTCTCTTCCAGCTTGTGGCAGTGAGATTGACTCCTACAAGTGTCACTGTGGAAGTTCGGAGTGATTCCTGTGACATGTTGGGTGGGTGTGAGCTGTAAATGTGGCCTCAAATTAGACACTTGTGATCCTGCTCATCGCCATGTTTAACGCTGTGATCACTGAAGCTGAAAGGAATCCCACAAAGGCATCTGTAAGCTGAGTGGTAAGATATACAGTATATCTTTTTCCCCCTCAGTGAGCTCGTCTTAATAAGTGATTAGCTTCTACATAATACACCGATCAGGCATGACATTATGACCACCTGCCTAATATTGTGTTGGTCCCCCTTATGTGGTCCAAAATGCTCTGAACCATTGGGCATGGACAAGAGGACCTCTCAGGGTGTCCTATGGGGTCTGGAACCAGGATATCAGTGGATCCTTTGGGTACTCTGGCTTGTGCAGTGGGGCCTCTGTCAATCCAACTTGTTCCACTGCATCCTGTTGATGCTTGATCAGAATGAGGTCTAGGAAGTTTGGAGGTCAAATCAACATCTTGGGCCATTGTCATGTTCCTCAAGATGTTCCTGATTGTTTGATGTTGTTGCCATGTGGTGGGGTGCATTTTCCTGCAGGGGTAGGCCAGTGACATTTGGGATTTGCATTTGCATGAGGGAGTGTGCTTGTTCTGGGACAATGTTTATTTGGGTGTCTAAGTCTCATGTTGGATGTTAAAATCCAAGGTTTTCCATCAGAACACCACATAGTACCAATATGATCAATGTTATTCACTTCACCTGTCAGTGGTCATGATGTTGTGTGCAAAAATTGCCAAACTTTCATCATTTATCAGCCAAAAACTGTAAAAGCAGAAAAGAAATTGTTGGATTTTCGACTTTCCAACAGTCCTTGAACTAACCATGTGTGACGTTTGGTTCCATTGGGAAAATTAACTAAATCCAAGTCTCATTTAAATATTTGCCAAAAATAAACAGATTGTTCTAACGGTATTCTGTAAAAAATGGGCATGGACAAGAGGCAAGAGGTATGTAAGCAGCCAAAGTCAGCCTCGGTCCTAGACTGTCTTTGGCTGCTTACATACATACACCGCTACAGCTAGACTCTAGGTGACTATGAATGTGTTTCCCTCTGAGGACAACCCATCCCTTCACCTCCAGCCTTTCTGCTCATGCTGTCTGTCCATCTGCTCTCACTGCAGACATCAAATTTGTGTGTGGCAGGTGTATTCTCAACCTTTCTCTCTTAGGCTAATTTAGAGCATCTCTAACACAGAAGCTGAGTGGCGTAACCTCCATTTAAATGAACCATCAATCTGAGGTTCCCAGCACTTCCAGACTCCCTTCGCATGGCTGCTAAACACCCATGACAGGCTCGAGCACCACATTGACTATCTGCCACATTGACTGCTGCTTTGTTCAATGCAGAGCTCAGAAGATAACAGGCTAATTTGTGTAACGCCAAGTGCTATTTACACGCCGTGATGTGTGTTTATCTCTGACTGCAACATTTATCATTATCATCATTATTTATTTATTTATTTCTAACCAAATACCTTGTTGTCACTGTTTATTACTGTAAAGTGCAGCTTGTGCTAGACACACCTGAAGCCATTTCTCCAATTTACTGTATTTAATTACCTCATTAACACCTTTTAAACATGTGGTCATCATTAATGCATCAGTGAAGTGGAGCTGAAGTGACGGAAAGGTTCATCTGTTCTCACAACTATGAACCAAGACGGCACTGAAGTGGCTTTTGGGACAGTTGACTCAATGCTCTCGAGAGGGATAGCTATAATCAGAAATCTCTTAAGAGACTTCACAGTTAATTGGTGTTCGTGTTAAATTGACTGAGCATCTATGAGGGAGAAGCAAATGAGTTGTAAGAACATGTCATCAGGTGGTGCAGATTAATAAAGAAAATATTCTGAAATTAAATATCCAATATAACAAGATGAGTAAAAATTAAAAGCGCCGGGATACTCTCTGAATCCATTTTATGTCATCACATCTAGTCATTTTGCTCTCGCCTCCTCTTCATCTCCCTTTCCTCTTACGCTGAGTTGCTGTGTTATAATAGGTGTTCAGTGCCAGTTGTAGGCTGAATGAGTTGGTCTAATGAAAAGCCTATTCAGTGGGCTGTCATTTGTCAGCCGCTATTAGACTGCACCATGTAAACACTGTCTGACAGCAGAGAGGGTTTGCTGCTACTCAGAGATGAAACATGATTTAAGCAATTCTGCACAAACGAAAATAAAATATACAGAGATGCTCCAGAGATGAAAACAAATAAGACAGTAGTTGGTAAACATCTGCTTTTGTTGTGCTCGTTTTTCAGAATGGTACCGACTGTGGCTTCCTGGTGCGTCAAAACTCCGAACTGTTGCGAGCCCTCGATGAGTTGGAGAAGACTTGCACCACGCTGAGGGAGGAGAATGGCCTGCTGGTAAGACTAAAAATAACAGTGTGTGGAGAGTGTGTAGTCTTGACTGAAGCCTTTGTAGAAAGTAGGCCAGGTGCACAGACACACTGAACAAAAAGATGTAACGCCCTCTGTTTCGGTTTTCACATTCATTTCCCCGTGTGTTTTCTGAATTAGGGGTGTCACAATACACTGATATTGACATATTTGGGATATTTAATGACATTAAACATTGATATAATGTCAGTAATACACATGTGATAATATTATAAATAAAGCAGCACCAATAACTATCTGGTTGAAACTCCAACATACGAGAGAACTGTTATAATTATACACTCTTGTCTCCCTATACTTGTATTTTGAGTGTGATTCGTTTAGAGACAAAACACACAACAAACAAAGTTAAAGATGAACTTGAGTGATTGTTATTTTTCAAATGTTCTATAGACACTGAATTATTTTAGCCACGATAATGTGGTAGGTAGTGAAATTCTGACAGTTCTAATCGAACGTATAAAAAGCTTTAACATGACCAACTGTTGAGGCAGGAGCAAATGTATGATTGCTATACTCACTCCGAGCCATACCACCTTGTGGATGCCCGATCCCATCAGATCTCGGAAGCTAAGCGAGGTAGGGCCTCGTCAGTACCTGGATGGGAGACTGTGAGGGAACATCAGGAAGACTGGGTAAATGCAGTGTGAGAGTGATGGTTGGTGGTGGTCGGAGGGGCCGATGGGGCAGATTGGTAGCCTCGTTTCTGTCAGTCTACCCCAGGGCAGCTGTGGATACATACATAGTTTACCACCATCGAGTATGGAGTGAATGAATAATGCAATGTAAAGCGTCTTTAAGTGTCTAGAAAAGCGCTATATAAAACCAATGCATTATTATAATTATTATTACACTGCACTGTAAAAAAAAACCTGATATTGTGACCTCCATAATAGGTAGGATGTCTGTTTGGTTTTCACATTCATTTATTCAGTTTAGAAAATGATTAATGTTTATTGACTGAATAGGTCTCTCTGCCAATAAAAAAGGAAAAACTCTCCCCCAAAATATAAATTTAAAAAAAGTCTGAAAGTCAACAGGTTGCACAGACAGATGATTTCAAACTAGCCAGCCTCATTCGAACTATTAATATGCCCCCCTGAATAACCGTCTGTGTGACTTTCTTGTTTGGCATTGCTGTGTTAGCATTTGCTGCAGGCCCTGTCTGATGATGATGATATTTGTTCCCCATGTGTTTAGCGGAAGAGCAGCGCCCCAGAGACGGAGGAGAAGGTCAGGCGGTTGAGGAGAAAGAACACAGAGCTGGCTGTTCTCGCTAAGAGGCTGGAGGAGAGAGCACGGAAGCTGCAGGAGGCCAACCTCAAAGTGGTAAACTGCACAAATAGCATACTTCAAACATTCTCACAGCAAACTGCGTCGCCCAGCAGTGTGTTTGCACTCTCACTCCGAGCCAAATGCTGTGAGTGACTCATTATCAAACACCACAGTCCAAATCATCACATCGTCATCGTGTCTGGTAATGAGTTGGGAATAGAATAGTCAAGTGTAATGAATGGAAGCCTTGTTGTAAAATACCAGCTACCTAATGAATAATGTAATGCATCGTTACAATATCTTAAAGAACTCCCCTAAGTCCCCTAAGATGCAACATATTGTTTTATAAAAGGAGCAAAAAAAAAAAAATTTATTTATAAAGCGCTTTTCACAGACAAAAGTCACAAAGTGCTGTACAACAGCGATAAAATACAAACACAAAGACAATAAAAAGACTACTTGAGCTACAAAGGTAAAAAAAAAAAAAAAAGCAAAACTGCATAGTTAAAAGCACAGTACACAGCAAAAGAAGCATACAGTAAGTAAATAAATAAAACAAGTACAGGGCTAGTGCGTACAAATTAACGCCTGTCTAAAGAGGTGTGACTTTAGCTGGCCTTTAAAAGACACAAGAGACTCAGCAGATCGTATAGGCGCTGGCAGAGCATTCCAAAACTTGGGTGCAATTGCTGCAAAAAGCAATTGTGATTCCATAAACCACACACAGTCAAGGATGAAGTCTTTCCTAGTTTCATTCCATCCTTAAACATTTCTTGAATACAGATTTTTAAACCCAAGATGGTGGCAACAACTTCAAATTAACTTTTTTTCTTTTACTCTACATCTGTACTGTGTTTTGCAACGTAGCACCATAGTTAGATAACATCTGCACTGATGCATAATCATAGATGAGGACTTTTATAAATGGGTTGAATCCATGTGTATGCAGCAGTTTGACAGAGAACTAGAGGAAAAAATGCTGAGGAGACAAGCAGTTTAATACTGTGTGGTTTTTACTGTACCAGTGGTATGCAAAACACTACAATATACAGCTTCAGCAAAATACATGCTTGGTTGCTCAGTGCCTACTTTCTAATGCACTGTAGTAGGTTTAGATGCTAAGCCATTATTTTTGGGGCCATTGTTTTATTGGTAGAATACAGATGTTCTTCCACAACTCACAAATTAGCAGTAAAATTGTTATAAACTAGGCTGATGACTGTGTAGTCTCTTATCAAATGACATCAGCACAACAATATAATCTAATCCAGCACAATTATACCAGGAAGTCTTTGCAGAACAGCTACAATAGTCCAGTACAATAGTTTCCTTGCTGCCACAGTCACTGGCTGCTGAGTATTCTGTGTGCACCTGTTCACCATTCCCCTTTCTGCTCTTGCTGCTCACTGGATCGATAGATGTAGTTCTGATAGAAATGCAACAACAAAAATTCTGCACCGGATTTGACAGGATAGTAACTGATCGTGGGCTAAAGCTGGGAGGTGGGGGTGCTGAGAGATCAGTGAGGAACAGCTCAGCTTTCCACTGCAAATACATAGCTATTCCTACACTACAATGACATTTTGTAAGTGCTTGGCTCAGGGAAAAGTTATTTTGGGGGGGCTGTAGTCAACCAAAGCAAATCTTGGTTGACTAAAATCAAAACCTACTATTCAACCAATCACTTGGTCGCAGGATGAAAGAAAGAGCCTTATTAAATGAATTACGAATAAACATAAAAAAGCTACGATTCGCAGCGTATTACATCATTTTAATCTTGTTATTTTATACTGAAATAATAGACTCTGAGCAGACCGGTGTGCGTCTGTCCATATTCATAGCATTTCTGAAAATAGAACTACATCACCTTCTGATCCCAGCACAAGAACTATTGAGGAATATACCAAAAAAGTTAGTCTGTCATGTAGGCTGTTGAGCTGTAATGTGAAAACTACTGTTTGCAAAGTTTACACTCAACTTTTTAGCCATACGTTTGGAAAAAATGCAGCTACATTGACGACTTCTTTGACACGGCGTCAGTTAGTTTGGAGCTGATTCAGTAGTAAGTAATCACTAAACGTAGCCTAAACAGTAAATTAGGTGGCAGTATCTATTATGTTGAGGAGGTTTAAAGTTGTGAAAACATGGGAGTGCAGTAGTCTGATCCTCCCGCTGCTAAAGATATTGGATTATTCTTGGAAGGCTGTCCTCATGAAAGTAATACTGGCGACTCGGCGAGTGTCTGACCATTGAGAATTAGCTTCAATGAGGGCAAATCGACCAGACGACCCGGACACTACAGCTTGTTTCTCCTCGTGTCAATTCTCAATAAGAGTGTATTCTAGACCTCTTCTCTGAAATGCTTTGTTGTGATGAATACATATTTCCTCTGCAGGTGAATTCCCCGTCATTGATGAGACCTGGATCAGTGGAACAGTACAAGAGGGCATTTGCCCGTCAGCGAGCTCGTGATCTAGCCCACCACGCCGATGCACTGCTGTGTAAGGACAAGGAGATTGCCGCCCTGCAGCAGGAGTGCAGAGAGCTGGAGGCACGGCTGGGCACCACGAAGGTATTTACAGCACAACTGCACAGTTACCTAAAGAAGGTCACTCAACCTAGACTGAACTGTGATCACTAATCTGGCTTTAAGTTCATTCTGACTCAAGTTTTTACCCCGGTGTGTTTTCCATCTGACCCCACACATACAGTATTGCTGGCCAAGGCTCATAATGCCACGAGGTCGCTCTCTGCTGGACAACATGGGTACTGCTCATCCCACCCGCCTAAGCCTGTATTACAAAGGCTGCGTCACTGATGATGTCTAGATAGATGACAGTGCATGAATCGGCTGCCTTTCTAAGTGCCTGTTTTTAATTACCAGTGACTTAAGTGCAGCTTCTCCTGAATGTGAACATCTGTTGGGTTTGATAATAAAGGCTTTTAATGGTGTGAGCTGTGCATTGATCTAGTGAGAGCTTCTGTGCTGAATCCCATGTTACACTCAAGTTGAACTGGAAAATATAATAATAATATAGTCTTCAAATCAAAGGACATTTTTGACATCAGTGACTCAGAAACAATTTCACTACATTCACTACGACTTTAACTGTTTATATTTACAGCTGTTAAATACTATTATACAATGTTTTGAAGTGTAAATTGAAAGAAAACTATTCAGCTTTAGCTCACAAATAACCTGATTACACATTTATTCTCTGAATGTGTTTAGCACCGGGGATGCGGTTTGAAAATGTTATTAAAAACCACTGAGAACCCAAATGTGCTAAATTAAAGACGTGGCTGTCTTTGATGGGTCTTGTGCAGGGCTCCCCTCTTCCATCTGGCAGAGTGGAATTTGAGAAGCTTCTCAGGGAGTCTCAGAAGGAGGTGCTTCGGCTCCAGAGGCAGCTCTCCGTCACATCATCCAGGCAGCAGCACAACCAAAGCCCCGACCACGGTGGCCCGGAGAAGTCTGGGCAAATTACAAAGGAGGAGGGGGAAGATAAGGTAAAGTCATCCCCCTTACTTAATAACACAGTTAAACTCCACACTGACCCCTTAATCAGCTTTAATGTAGGCAAGTGAGCCGATTCTTTGCACAGTAAGTCAGACTTCAGTTCAGCTATAACTTTAGTCATTATTCGTGGTTAAGTATGTGATTAGAAACAGACCAGATCTTGTACTTACACCCAGGATGGTGCTACAGGATAGTGCAGCATATACAGTTTGACAACATAAAATATAGCGCCGGGAGTTTTCCCCCAAACCTAGTGTATGTTTATGTTGGCATGGATGTTTTGCTGTGTTATATAATGGCTTGTCGTTGGCTCGATACTAATCTGCCAGAAGCCATAATGAGATGATTCCCAGTCTTGAACTTGGGCCTGATCAAAGATACTAAAGTCACACACTCTGATCCTCTCCGCATTTAATGCTTACCGTCTCTGTGTTCGGTTCTTAGAAACAATTCTTCATCAGAGCATGGACGCTCAGATTTATCACGCACATTCCACAAAATAGGAAGATGCACATAATTCATGAATACATAAATAGGTTACGTAATGTAGTATGAGTATCTGCAGCAGGGAATAGCTGTAATAGGGGAAATTGTTATTTTCCCCAGCTGTCCTTTTAAGAAGTGCATTTTAAAGCTGCAGTTTCTGTTTATTAATATTAGTTTCTATCACTTTGAAGGGCATACTTCACTTTGAAGGGCATCTTTTTGAATTTTAGGTAAAATCGTCCACTCTCTGTGAAGTAGAGTAAATTCTCTGGATGTGAAGCTCAAATGAGAATGCCGATTGTGGTAATCTCTCATTTGTGGGACGCACACACGCACTCCCAGTGGCACGCGCACACCCAGAAAGGGGCCATGTTGTGTGAACTCTAATCCCCTCTAACAACAGAATGGTACAGTCCAGTAATCCGCTCTCTGTTGCTGTGGCAGCGGTGAGAGGGTTTTGGGTGGTAGGTAAGACTCCAGCCGCACTAAAGACTTTTCTATCTCGCCCTGCTCTGGATAACTAGCAGGCCAAGGGAAGCCTTGACGTTGCCACAGATCACACGAAAGGGGTAGGTTGTCTTGTGAGTTTTGTTGTCTCCGTTTGTAGGTGTCAGTGGTCCGTTGCAGTTCTCCTTGGGTCACCTCATATGTGTCCTGCTTGGCGTGAGACTGAAGCCGTGCAGCACTCAAAGTTGAGACTTAGCACTGAAAACTAGGCAGTGTCATGACGAATCGGGAGCGCGAGAGAACTGGCTCAAGGCAGCGAGTGTTGCATTTGTGTTTGATATTAAAATCAGCAGCTTATTCTCAAAGATTATTAGTATGTTACATGCACCATCTTAGTATTACAATATGACTTGCAGCTAAGGGGATTTTTCTTTGAGGTTTCATTGCGGTTGTTTTTTAATATTCATCTCAGTAAATCCTGTGGTAAATCCCACCCTTGTCTGTGATGGACTGCCACTTTCTTATAAATTAGAAAGACGGGACAAGCATGAGGCCTAGTCAAGGGCAGCCTGTCAGAAACCTGGTTTTGTAACAGTCATATTTTGGAGCTTCCAGATGCAGAATTTAGACAGACCGACTTAGTGACAGGGTGGTAGAGCGTTTGATTGGTGGACATCGATATGTTCCGTATTAAAAAGAAAATCAACGGCCAGGCCAATCCATTAAGGTGCTTTTAAAAGAAGTGATCCAGTTACCCGTTTCAGTAGTCTGCAGGGATTACACCAATGTGCTTATGGCATTCAGGGCCTGCTGAATGGGATCTGACCCTGCTTTAGTACGCATGGGCCCAGGGTGTACTTGATCCTTTAGTATACGTGGACCACATCCGTGAAAAGTGTGCAGAATGGCACCCCACTGTGTGAAGTAGTGTGCATCAGAGGTGAGCTTCTAGACTAGAGTTTCGTCTGACAGCAACACGTTCAGCTGCACCTTCTGTGGTCTCAACCTGAGCAGACTGTAGGCATGGCTGCATCCTTCATCAGGTCATTCAGTGATAAGATAATGCGACTGTGTTTACACATCTGCAGGATCATTTTTTTTCAGTCTTTATGCATGCCCTGTTATGTTTATGTGTTTAGTTCAGTTTTGGCTCATCCCCTCAGTCCCAGACACATGAAGTAGTTGTCACTGTGTTAATGTTAAGGTTAATTGCACCATCCTTTGATTTACTTTTCCAAAAAGCACAGGGGTATAGGACAGACAGGAAAAGGTATTTCTGAGGTGTTATCTGCTACATTAGGAGCTGCTGTTCATTTGTTGTATGTCATGACCAAGTCAAACAAAAATACATGATGCCTCTACACTGAAATGTTACTCTTCTGTAAGGCCAACTATTCTTTGAATGCATGTATATTGCCTGTAAGCCTGACTTTGATCAAAATAAACAGACATAAATTCTTACTTTCCTTAGAAAAATAACATTAATACATCTCTTTTTGACTTAATTAGTAGACATAATTTGAAACATAAGGTGTATTTTAAAATTAGGATTGGGATTTTAGCATCTTACTACTGAACTCTCCTGTTTAATCTGAATCCTTTCAAACATCATAGCGGGACTATTTCTGTTTACTGTTCAACCTAGAAGTTGCTAAAGTTTTAAAGGAACTAAAACTCAGAAGATTCAGTTAAAATCTGTAGGTTAAGAGACGTAGTTTTTTTTATTGACAGCTTAACTGATGTACACACCCTGTCGCTTCAACTTGAAAATGAGATCAGATAGAAATAGTAGAAGCATTTGTGCCCAGTATACATGTTAAAAATAAAAATGTACTCACCCACAAAACATATAAAATGTGTTTAAATATGGTTTTACAAGTTGAAATAACTGTAGCCTCCTGATT
>OMNN01025437.1:0-36512 GCA_900302755.1 Chromis chromis
ATATTTATTATATTAATATTAATATAATCTAGTTATATTTCCAGCAGTGTAAAACCGACTTGGTAGCAAATGAGGACCAAACATAAAACATATTTATGCATTTTCTGCATCACCATCTGCCTAGGTTCCTCTGGCAATACAAAGCATACAGTTTTCCTCCTGTAACTGCATGGCTTTGATCAGTGGCATTGCTAACGTACGGCTCAACAGGTTTGCAGATGTGTTCCCCTCAGCTGATAATCTGCATTGCTTATAGAGAATATTGTCAAGAAAATAATTGGATAAAGATAGTGCTTCTTACAGCCAAATTAAGTCCCAAACTCTGAATATACCCCTCCTCCAGAGCTGGTTAGCTGTGCAGCATCATTTACCATGGTGATCTAGCAGGTTAAAAGAAAGAGACATCTGTGACATTGAAAACTCTGGATTTAGGCTCAACATACCTCACTAACACATATCATGCTTCATAGTACACCTCTCTACTTGTAATCTCATGTGTTATTGTGAACCTAAGGAATGTGTGCAGCCAACCTTTGTTTTTGTTCTATCCTGCTGGCTGGAAGGAGTTCACAGAATAGTTGCCTGTGCTAACTTTTGAATTTGTCTTCAATTTCCCCTTGATCTTATTTATTCAATCTGAAGCAATTGTGAGCCAGTTTCACCCTACACTCCGCAAGTAATATTCAGATGTTTCTTCATGTACATAATCTAACTTAAACACTGAATGCAGCTTTAATATCACATATTTATATATTTTCAAGCAGCCCAGATTATCCTGAAAACAAGAGAATATAATACATCCACATTTGCAGCTAATAAGGGATTGAGATTCAGACAAATGCTTGTGTGTTAGTTTTTTTGTTTTCTTGGTCTTTGAACCTGCTTACAGATAAGTGACGCTAAGTCTTCTACTTGTTTTTACTGTTCTAGCCGAGTGAAGTGAAGTGTGAATCTTCCTTCCTCTTCCTGTCATCATACACACCTTACACATGTTTGTGTTTTCCAAAATGGTCTTGGTGCCTATCCGCCTTCGTTATCTCTGCTAATCAGTACCAGTATGGTGGTATTTAGTCTGATATATTATACTTGAACAGTGGATGAACACTGGTGAGCCCCTATATAAGACAAACCTTTTCTAATCGCTGTTGACTTCAGTTGAGCACTGTTGCTGGTAGAGTTGCTGTTGTTACATTCACCATTTTGTCAGACAAAGCAAATATTAAGTCTTTTCATCTTTTTTTTTTTTTTTTACCAAATTCCAAGTATTTAACTGTTACTTTGGAGCTACAATAACTCATCTTTACTTTAACTCTTGTTTCATGCTCAGTACATGTGTTATTGTATTATACTTTCTATGAAAACCTAATGCTGATCTCACTGGTGATACTTGTTTCTTCCTGACATGAACAACATGACAGCTAGTAATTCTAACATTTTGTAACTCCAGCTTTTCCGTTTACTGTCCTACAGTAACTAACTTTTACAGTACCTCTTGTCTAACTTGTTTAAGGAATCTTATTGTTTTCTCATTTGTAATTATTCGGCACCACTGTATTTGATATTGAGTATTAAATTTCACCGTTATTGAGTCAAGCTCAGTGGAAATGTGTTTGGCTTGCAGTATAGTTTTACACCTTTGAAAGCAGAAGTGCAGCTTTTCCTGAAAGCAAATTTAAGTGATACAAAAGAGGTTAAATATACTTGGATATTTAGTCACATCCTGTGTTTTTCAGTCTCAGTAGACCTTGACCTTTTGTCACCGACAGTGGGAGAGACGTGTGAAGTCAGCCAGGCTTTCAGTTCACCAGAATTCTCCCTCTAGCTCTGTTTTATGTCGCACCTTTTGAGTAAAAGATTAACATGTCTAAACTTTTCTTCACAAGATGCTGGACTGTCTGCTAATGCTTCCATGTTGTAACATGTGCACCCATTACTCTGCTAATAACAAATTAGCTGTATGAATTAAAGTTGGCTCAAGATTAGAGAAGATAAAAAAGGATTTTTTTGTTCTGAATATGCCAACTCAAATAGCTCAAATAGTTACTGTCCTACTTGACTTGCATTGGAATGTATACTTCCTCATTTCCTCTCCAGCTGCTTCGTCTGATATAGAATGTTTCACTTTCTCAACTAATTTCACACTTCGTGGGAAATAATGTTTAGCACACTGTTTGCAGAAATGCTACCAAGAGTATAACTGACAGGCATAAAGCTGATCACGAACCCACAGATGTCCACTCTGCTGTGAATAGCATTCTGAGTTATGCAAATGTATTCAGGGTCATTATGATTTCATTCTTAGAAATCGACAAGGCCTTACAAAACAGTAGTTTTGATAAGAGTGATGCATTATTTTTTTATTTTGTGGGCTCTTTGTTGTATTTCAGATACGTTTGTCTTTGAGAAGCTCAGTGAAAGCATGGAAAAGGTCCGCAGTGACTTTGCCATGGAGACAGAATCAGACGGTGGAGGAATGGTGGGGATCCAGTCAGCCAGAGGGCCTTCTGCTGCGTCCACCCACCCCCTCAACTTCTCCCTGAAAAACTTTGGTACAGAGCTCAGGTAAGGCCAAGTGCCCAGTGAAAGCTTCCCGCAGCATAGCTTGTGCCCAAAGTGTTTTTTTTATAAAGGAAGTAACTCATCAAGTCTTTGTTTTGAGTCCCTGCTGAACAGGCGTAACTAGTTTGTCGGCTATGTGCCCCGATAAAGCTGAATTGAGGAAAGAAAATAGCTCTTCAGTTCTCTCTGAGGCTGACTGCAGTAGAGGAAATGGTTACATCCATAGTTCACTGGTTGCTCTAGTACGCAGCCATCAACAGTTCCCCTTTTGGGACGTACAACACATCTATTCAAACAATGCAATGTGCTGAAATGCTAAAAATGTGACATGGGCATTGGAATTTGCTTTGTGTCCACGATGGAAAAAAAGTTTACTTATTAAGGTGCACAGGAATCTGGAGCTGCAATGTTGCCTGATAGTAATGGCCCAGACTGTTGTACCTTTTACACACAGAAGCTAGTTGTGTAATGATACTTTTGCCTCCAAACGACTGCATAATCATTCTTGCAGACGTGGGAATCAAGAGAGAAGCTACTTTTAGCTTCCTAAATCTGTAGGTGTCGCATTTTCTGAAGCTTGAAGCAGCTAAAGCTCAACAGTATTATCAACAAAACTGTGATGGTTTGAGTCACAGTTGAGTGAGTGAGGTGTGATGGGGCTGCTGTAGATGACTGTATTGGTTAAAATGCAGTGCCTGTTCTGTGAGGTGTAAATGGCTGAAAAATGTGGTTTAAACACCTCTGATATAAACAGGAGTTTGATGCACGCAAAATTTAATTCCATTGCACACATGTAAACCATAGTTTCTTGTGCTTGCAGTAATCACACATTTAAAAGTGCGACAAGCGTAGTAGAATTGAATTATCATCGGTCAAGATGCATGTTTATTTTTATTCAAGAATGCCTTAATAATTACAATTTGATGCTTAATGTTCCTTTCATAATAATGTGTTTTATTGCTATTTGACTTGCATAGGTCTGTCAGGTTGTGCAGCTGCATTCTGATTTGTTATTGCTCTGTAGCTGTGTTTCTGTGATCCTGGGCCTGCTAAGTACTCTATAAAGACATCAACAAATCCTTTTTGCTACCATTGATGTTAACATTTAGAAAGTAGCAGAGCATCAGATTTTCCTGCAGTATATCCTGGATCTGTGTGGATTTGAACAGCTTCTACCTCTCTGTCAGGAACTCCATGTCTTATCTGCGGCCG
Source organism: Chromis chromis (assembly GCA_900302755.1). Taxonomy (NCBI): domain Eukaryota; kingdom Metazoa; phylum Chordata; class Actinopteri; family Pomacentridae; genus Chromis; species Chromis chromis. Next base: position 3,772 of record OMNN01025437.1, read on the forward strand.
GGCAGAGCAGGTGAGAGCAGACGCAGCGTGTTTTACACCGGTAACAGCAACAGCGCAGACGAGTGGGAGATGGTGGATGCTCCACCCAAGGACTTCCCTGAGCAGAAACATCATCCAGACACGCACAGACGTACGTCCCCTCTCTACTGCCTCACTCACACACACTCCCTGAGTACATACTCAGCTTACATTCCTGCTCCCTGACGGATCACAGATGCCATTTGATAAACTTCTCTTTTCTCTCAGATTCCTTTGGATCAGCGTTTACTTTCGATTTTGTGCGCAACCCCTCACGGCCTAAGAGGCCTTTGCTTCGAGACATGATGGGCTCTGGAAAGTTCAGTCGCAGTGCTGAGACACGCGGTGCTGAAAACTCGGCGGTGGAGTGTAACGGCAGCAAACCTTTGGAGATGCAGCTTCGCCTCCAAAGCCAGCAGGAAGAGCTGAGTCAGATGCAGCAGGAACAGGTCAAACTCAGAGAAGAACTGGCCAGTCAGAAGGTACAGTTATTGATCTTAATATTAGTTTTTGATACATGTATATGGATCAAATGAAAACATTAGATTCTAGGGGAGATTTGTCAGCAGAAAGAGGGCTGGGAAAAGCTTTAAAGCACCACTGTTGACTTCCTAGTGTGTAAACTATACCCACTAGGGGAAATACCAGGATGACTAGAGTGCTTTTACTACATTTAAGTTAATGCAGCACAAGCCTGAAGTTGTGGTGTCTGACTGGGTGGTTTGGTATCATTCTAATGCTCTTACTAACACAGGAAGGCAGAAAATAATTAGTCATGCTTAAGCAAGAAACAAGGAAACAGCAGTTCTCCTGACAAACATCACAGCTGTGGTGCTCCTTCCCATTACTCTCTGTTCTGTTTTTTGGTGTTTTAAAAGAAGCCAAATGGCCACAATGGCTGCAGCAAGGCAGACGAGTAAATACAGTATGTGTGTGAGAGCCTTTTTCTGTGAAGTGTGGTGTACTTCCAGGTTAAACTTATGAGGAATGAACTGAGTAACTAAGTCAGCTGTGTGTCTCTCAATAAAAAACTGATGGACATGTGGAAATATTCAGTCAGCTCTGGGACTGTTCAGATCAAGTGGATTAAAGCCGACATTGTATTGTTAATACTCTTGATTTATATCTTGTGTGTAATGTTGGGCCTAGACATAACTTATTAATTATATTACTTTACACCACTTAACTTATTAATTATATTACTTTACACCACTATTACAATCTAAGTCAATCAAGTTATTTTGGACACTCTTCTCTGTTGCTTATGATGCTTAAAATTAAAGATGATTCATGAATAAAATGATTCAGTTAAATCCTCAGACCTCTCTGTGAGCAGTTTTCTATCTTTGCTGGAAAATAGTTCCTAAAAAACAACTGCATGCTTCATTGTATCTCGCAGTTACCTAATCAGCGTCTGTATGACCAACAACATGTAGGTTGTGTAAGTGCACATGTTGCACATTCATCATTTCAAATGTGTGACCCACATGTTTGCACATATTTGGCCACATTTCCTCACTGCAGTATGTGTAATGATGTACATAGCTATGGTAAACTTTTGTTATTGAATTTCATGCTCTGTAATTAAATGAGGTGGGTTATCTGGGCACAGTGGTGCCTGTGTTGCACGTTGCTTCGGTCAGCGTGGTCTCTGTCAAACACTGTGCAGGGTTTCTCCCAGGAAATTGTTCAGCTGAAGTGGTAATGTACTAAGATCCTAATGCCTGCAATTCTATTAGTAAATAATGGCTTAAACAAGGTAACAATAAGTGTCAAATAGCACCTCTACGTTTTTCTTTATTTTATTAATTTGTAAGTTTTTTGATGACCGTATAAATGTATACTTTTTTTTAAAGATTTTTTTTCTTGACGTAATAATTTTGTAATTGTAACTGAGGTACAATAATGGGCTGCAAAACTGAAGCATACTTCTCTTCTCCTATGTTGTAATTTTCTAATAAGCCACTATTTACTCCTACTAATTTATTCAAATGTAGTCCATTCTGCCTGCTCTGTAAACAAAAGACAGTTTACTACTGCAGGAACATTTTAGGACAACTTGCACCTTTGATGGGTATTTTGACTATAAGAACTGCCCCTTTGGGACTACTTTCATGGCTGATTGTGTGGAAAAAGAAAGAGTACCTTCTCCAGGATAGAAACCTCAGTGTGGCCCTGAAAACCTGCTGAGTCGGGTACAGCATTGATTGGCTAAACTTGGAGAAGACAACGGCAACAAGGGCTGTTTTTAAAAAAAAGATATCTCAAGTACCAGTTTATTCTCAAACATCACTATCAACTGTGTAAAGTTTGCCTCACAGGCTAACCAACAACAGTATATATAAACCGATCAGCTACAACATTATGACCACTGACAGGTGAAGTGAATAAAATTGATCATATTGGTACTATGTGGTGTTCTGCTGGATTTTGCCTTGGATTTTGGCATCTGTGTTGATGAGACTTAGACACCCAAATAAACATTGTCCCAGAACAAGCACACTCCCTAATGCAAATGGCAGTCCCAAATGTCACTGGCCTACCCCCGCAAGAAAATGCGCCCCACCACATGGCAAAAACATCAAACAATCAGGAACATCTTGAGGAACATGACAATGGCCCAAGATGTTGATTTGACCTCCAAACTTCCTAGACCCCATTCTGATCAAGCATCAACAGGATACAGTGGAAAAAGTTTGATTGACAGAGGCCCCACTGCACAAGCCAGAGTACCCAAAGGATCCACTACCAGCATCCTGGTGCCAGACCTAATAGGACACCCTGAGTCCTCTTGTCCATGCCCAATGGTTCAGAACATTTTTGACCACATAAGGGGGACCAACACAATATTAGGCAGGTGGTCATAATGTTATGCCTGATCGGTGTATATATATATTGTATATAAGTCTGGTGGATCCTACACTGAAGGGCCCGATTAGGGTTCCTGTAAATGCTGATGGTACTTTGTGCCTGCTCCAAGTTCCTGCAGTGAAAAACTCCCTAAAATGAACTGCTGAGATGAGATGTCTTGTTGCATTTTACACACACAGCATCCTTTGCAAATTTACTCCAGAAAAACAAGAAAGTGTTTAAGTTATTAACCATGTTTTCTGTGAGCTGTGATCTTGACCCTGCAAGATGATGTGACCAAAGAAATGCTCTTTGTCATCCAGGAGCTGGTGAGACTTCTGCAGCAGACTCTAAGGACCTCCCAGTGTGACAGGCCAACAGTTTGCCGTCCAAGCCAGGCTCCAGATTCATCAGAAGCCCCCGACCAGCTCCAAACTCCAGTAGCATCCCAGGAAGAAACCACACAGTTGGAGGCCCTGCTTCAGGAAAGAGATGGACAGATTCAGTCCTTGTGTGTCCACATGGAGCGTCTCGCCTTGGAGAAGGAGAGTCTGCAGCAGGAGTTGAAGGGCCTGAAAATCAAGGTGGGGGAGATTAACGACCAGCTGGGAATGCTGATGGAGACTATTCAGGCGAAGGATGAAGTCATCATGAAGCTGTCGCAGGAGGGTTCAGAGCAGAGCGGAAATCCAAATGACGGCTGTTCATCACCACCTCATAAAGAGCAGCAGGAGGTGGACATCCTCAAGGTACAGAAGGAAAAAAACGACCATTTATAGTTGATATAGTTGATGCAGATTAAAATAAACTGAAGTACTTATTTGAGGAGGGGATTTAGTGTGGAATTAGTGGTGATGTTGTTAATGTGTTATAGAAGTCATTATGTAAGCTTTAGTGCAACATAAAATACATAATTTAATGTTTTGTCATTCTCACAGACTATCTTTTACACACTGTATGTCTTATGTACTGCATGTTTTTTTCACTTTCAGGACAGTCTTCAAGGCTACAAATCCCAAAACAAATTCCTGAACAAAGAGATCCTGGAGCTGACAGTCTTGCGCAGAAATTCAGAGAGTAGAGAAAAGGCTTTAGACGCAAAGGTACGATGTTGTGTGGGTGGTTAATGTTACATTACTCTGTTAGTAGAAAAAGGAAGTCTGAGTAGCTTTAGGAGAAGTCCAGTATTGACCTTAGCTGGTATGCCCCCAAACCTAAAAATGCCAAGCAGAGAAAATGAAAAACGTTGTTTGTGCCCTCTTCTCTTATCTTTGCTGCAGTGTACGGCCCTGGAGGCCAAGCTGTGTCAGGTGGAGAGTAAGTATTTGGTGCTGCTTCAAGAGGTGAAGACTCCAGTCTGTTCATCTTCAGAGCAGAGTCCTGCCCGAGAGGTCATTTCCAGATTATTAGAGGATGCACTGCAGGCAGAGAGCCCAGACCAGCACGAACACCACATCTTCAAACCAAACACTGTCAGGTACATGGAAAAAAGCCTTTAGCTCTCTGAGGCCCAGGCAGTTTCTCTCCTTTTTTTGCCCCTGTCATATTGTTACTCACTGTTGGCTCATTTGTCACTGCAATATAAAGTCCTGAACTTCTGTGGAAACAGCACAACCATGACTCAACGCAGGAATGCAAAAAATGTCTTTTGTGCAGTAAAACAAAGTTATAATGCCATAAATCTAAATTTTTTTTTTTACAAAAGTAGATTTTTTTATTATTTATTTTACAAAAATTGAAAAAGAAAATTGAAGTCAACGTGTGCAGCATTTTTCCAAGTGCCTAGGAAAAAAAGGTGGCTCCACATATTTTAGTTACTACTTTTTTATTTGTCTCCACACTTGTGTCCTATCTACTCTGTGTAAACACAGCTTGCTGTTCAACCCAGTTCAGCCATAAAGTCCCATAATTTTTGTCATGTGAATGTTGGCTGCAGCTGAGTCACTCATGGCTTCACAGTTGCAACAAGGAGTGCAAAATGTTTAGTTTTTTACCGATTATGGTAAAAGCAATCAATGTATTTTTGGTGAATTTTTAAATGAGACCTTTTTTTTAAAAAGTAGCATGATTATAAACTCAGATTTGGTCATTTTTTCGGAGGAAACTGCATGACAGAGATGAGTAGTTCATGGACTGTTGGAAAGTTGAGACAATTTTTCCAATTTTATTTGTTTGATTCTTTCAAGCCAGGTTTCAGGGTTCAAGTGTTAAATTGCTCAGCAGATCTCATGTTAGAAATGTAAAGGAAAATAGAAAATCAGGGCACAATACATGAGCTATCAAATTACAGTGAGAAAATTCTGGCATAGCTGCACTGTAGCTTTGCAGGAAAATTTCACTGTCTGTGATATGAGAGGCAAAAGTGTAAAGGGCTTAGTAATCAAAGGTGTGCAGTATTATGTAGATGTATTTTCCAACAAATCAAGGAACAAATGACCACATTAGAGAAAACACTGGCCTTAACAGATCCAGATACAATGCACTCACAAGACCTGTTCTGCGTTCATAAACTGCTGCATGGAATTATTCTTGACTGGAAAAACTAGCTCTGCTAATTGGTATTTCTGTTGTTGTTCGCTCTGACTTCAGTGCATGCTCAGGCACGTCCTTTTGTGACTCATAAAAATGTATTATTAGAAATTCAGGAGACCCCTGAATAATGTGGAGCTGAAGACAGGTTGAGGAAATGTTGTTAACCTGCCAGCTTTCAGTAGCGCTTGGAATTAATTGAACATCACTGATTAATGATTTCTCCTCATTGTCTCTCTGCTTTGATTGACTCTCAGTGAGTATGACGTGTTTGGCTTCAAGACGGTCCCTGAGGAGGAGGAAGAGGAGGAGAAGCTGGTTGCGAAGGTGAGAGCCTTGGAGCTGAAGTCCCTGTCCATGACGGACCAAGAGGTGTCCGTCGGGGTCAAGTGGGAGAACTACCTGGCCAGCACCATGAACAGAGACCTGGTTCGCTCCCCTGAGCTCAAGGCGCTGATCCGCTGCGGCGTTCCCCACGAGCACCGATCCCAGGTGTGGCGCTGGTGTGTCTCCTTTCACGTCAAGAAGTTCAGAGACCAGCTGGCACCAGACTATTATGAGACCTTACTGAATGTGGCCCGGGAGAGACCCAACCCGGCGTCCAAGCAGATCGAGCTGGACTTGCTGCGTACTTTGCCCAACAACAAGCACTATGCCTCCCCGAGTGCAGGCGGCATCCAGAAACTCAGGAACGTGCTGATGGCTTTCTCCTGGAGGAATCCAGACATTGGCTACTGTCAGGGACTAAACAGGTACTAGAGAAGTTCTAGTTTTTCTCCTTCTCTTCTTTTTTGCCTTGTACACATTCATTTTTATTCTTGTCATTTCTTCAGGCTGGCAGCAATCGCCTTGCTCTATTTAGACCAAGAGGACGCCTTCTGGACCCTTATAGCCATTGTGGAGGTCTTCATGCCAAGAGACTATTACACCAAGACTCTGCTCGGCTCACAGGTGAGTAACTTCAGTTTTATGGTAACACAGAAGACATGAGGACAAGTTACTGCCTCCTTATCAGATTTTACAAGTTTCTCTGCTGTCCCTGATGTCATAACCATGTGACTCCGGCTGCTGCTGATGACTTACCAGAGCAGGAATGCAACACAGTGGTCAGCACTGTTTGTTTTCCTTCCCTTTGCCGGATTTGACCCCATATCTGCTATGAAAATAACAACCTCAGTTAGCTCTAAAGAGATTAAAATGTCTCATTTGGGTTCGTGCAGGTTGACCAGCGTGTGTTCAAAGACCTGATGAGCGAGAAGCTGCCGCGCCTTCACGCCCACTTTGAGCAGCACAAGGTCGATTTCTCCCTCATCACCTTCAACTGGTTCCTGGTGGTGTTTGTGGACAGCGTGGTGAGCGACATCCTCTTTAAGATCTGGGACGCCTTTCTGTTCGAAGGACCAAAGGTAAGAGGCAAAGTGTGATCCTTTCAATTTCACTTTTCTGTCCGGACATGCTCACAGTGTTGGGAAGAAAACTAAAAAAAAACAAGATAAGGAGACTTTTGGAAATTGTGATCGAGTTGGCTGAGTTGACATTTGCCTGCTGCTGTGGGTCGAAAGTCTAATTAGTCTTCGGTTTAGGTATAAACAAAGTGCTGGAGTTATGGCAGAGTTAAAGCTCCACTGTTAATCTTTCATTAACAATGGATTAAATACTTGTGTGTTAAATAGTTACTTATATTAATGATTCTGCACAGATTTTTAGCCTCCTTTAGATTGTTAGTTGCTTTTAAAGCCTACAGATTACTGATCTCATAAACCTAATTTCCAGAAGCAAGTGTTTCATAGTTAGCGACTAACTGTTAAAGAAAGTCGAACACCTAACAACTTTAAGACCAAACCAAGACGCAACCAAGATACGTGTTAGCCTTTCAAGGTGGATCCAGATTTATGGTTCCAAATATCTGCTTGTTTGCCGCTGACATGGACCAAACTGATTTCAGCCAAATACTTTTTTTTTTTTCATTTAAAGATTTATTTTTGGGTATTATTTCCTTTATGTTGAGTGGGACAGTGGAGGGAGGGATGGGAATGAACTGGGTCTCTTGGAGCTCTGCCCCCAAGTTATCAAAAAAGCCAATTTATAATATATAATAATCTAACCTTTATTGATCCCCTTGGGGAAATTCCTTCTCTGCATTTGACCCATCCTATTCAAAGTTAACCTTAACTATACATACTAGGAGCAGTGGGCTGCCACGGTGCAGCGCCCGGGGAGCAGTCAGGGGTTAAGGGCCTTGCTCAAGGGGCCACAGTGGTGGTGACTGGGACAAGCGGTTGCTCTCACTTTTCCACCTCAACCTCTTGCCAGTCCGGTGGCTCGAGCCAGCGACCCACCGGTTACAAGTTTGTTTCACAAACCACTAGGCCACCATGGCCCCATGTTTATGCAACATTAAAGATGTAATAACTGATGTTTGTTCACTTTGTAGAGAAAATATTTTGTGAACACAACACTGACATATCACCTTTTAGAATTCATTTAAAACGTAACAGTTGCTTCATTAGACCTTCAGTAGTTATGAGCAACACTAGCATTCATTTGGATTCATACCAGATGGTTGCAATTCCAATATTCATTCTCTTTTTTTGGTTTTTGGGCTTCGCCAACTCCTAAGGGAAATATCTGGCTCACTATATTCTGCAGCTCGTCGCCAACTAAGGTGCTAAGCAGTTAGTGTAAAGTTTTCTCTTTCATAACATCACAATCGGACTGATGGGAGTGAACCAAAACTGTGGGCCAGACAACAAAAGCAGTGAGTTAAATGTACTAGAAAACTGTAGGGCTGTGGTAATGGTAAAGATGGTGATTTTCTGTGGGTTCATCAGAGTGAGCGAGTCTTGTCACACACAAGTAAACTCAGTGAATAAATCGTTCTTGCCTCACATTGAGACAGCACTGACTGCGTGTTCGGAGGATATGTTGTTGTCAGGCGTTCCTCCAAACATGATAAATACTATTATGGTAAACAGTCACACAGGGGAAGTCACCGCTTTGATTGTTTTTCTCCACAGATCATATTTCGCTTCGCCCTCGCTCTCTTCAAGTACAAAGAGGAGGAGTTTTTAAAGTTGCAGGATTCCACGGCCATCTTCAAATACCTTCGATACTTCACACGCACAATCCTGGATTCGAGGTACCGTAGCTGCAATTTGTGTTGGAATATGCAGTCAAAAAAATAGGGAAGTATGAAATTTCTGATGGCAATGTGTCTGCATCAGTTAGGATAAAAAATAATAACATAGAAATAGTTAATGAGATCTCACTTATGGGTGGCCGAGGGACTCGAACAAACATCATCTACAAAGTGTGAATTTGCACATGTACTCCAAAACATTAGAGCTGCTGTTGCAAAGGCAAGAATCTCCCTCATCCACCAGCATCGATCAAAGTTAAAAGCAGTAATTCTGAGGATTTAAGAGGCCTACAAGTAGAGCAGTAGAGAAGGTCTGAAATGTATCCCAGTGCCAACTCATGCAAGGCTTTGTAAACAAAAAAACCCTTAATGTCAGTTCTGTATTAAACAGGGCAGGGATGCTAGTAAAAGAATAATATTTCATATATTTATCCATTTTATTTATTGGTATTAGTATTATTGTTGATGTACAAAATGTGAAAAGATCACCAAAAATATCACAGTTCTTCTTGTGCTAATTTTCATGTCGGCAGTCAATTGTTCATGAGCAATTTAACTAAAAAAACGTAAATGTCAGCCTTATGGTGGCACAAGAGGAAAAGATCAATTCGTGTAACATGTTTAGGTGTTTCACAGGATAAGAGAAGACTTTGACCTGCTCGTGGCACGAGAGGAAAGTTTTAGGCGATCACTAAAGTCGGAATTCAGATTCCAGACAGTTGTGGACCAGCATACATTGGTAAAGTGATACAGTGACAGTCTTAGCAAAGCTAATAAACAGGGATGACGATGATGTGAGACACTGCATCTGCACAGAAACAAGCAAGAATAAAAAATTAAGAAAAACATTCCAGGCTAACAGGACTGTGCTGTTTTCTGCTTTCCAGGAAGCTAATGAACGTCGCATTTGTGGACATGAACCCGTTTCCCATGAGGCAAATCCAGAACCGTCGCTCCTTCCACCTGGAGAAAGTCCGTCTGGAGCTGACGGAGCTGGAGGCGATCAGACAGACCTTCCTCAGGGAGAGAGAGACGAGTCAGGACAGACGTAGCTTTGTCAGCGATGATGAGGAGGATAACTGACCTGGAGCTTGTCACATTTCCAGGCCCTGTGGCTCAAACATGAAGACAAAGAGATCACCTCCGCAGACCAGCACAGTGTTGCGAAGGGAGTTTTTTCGCCATTGAATCGTTGGAGTTGGTCTCTGCATCAGAGCTGGAACAATCAACTTTCTCTACATTTTGAGTCAAATCGCAACAAAGGACCAAAACATTACAGGCCGAGCGGGCTTCTTATCAGTATTCCTGCCATTTTTAGAAAAAAAATATTGTAAACGCCTTACATGCTTGTGTGTTTATGTGATGACCAAAACAGTATGCTTCACCTGTGGCTCTCCAGTGCCAAGCTCACCTTTGCCGTCCGAATCAGTATTTTCAAACTTGGCTTGGCTGTGATCTCTTACAAGTTGATGATTTTTACGCCTGTTGAAGGAATTTTTGCATTTTCTTTTGCTCTTGTTCTCATTAGAATTCAGACTTTGTGCTTTCTTTGCCCCCAGTTCCTTTGCATAAATGTCTTATTATTGTTTACTTAAATCATTTATTTGTTTTAATTTTACAAATTGCCACTCAGCAACACATTTTTGTATTTGATGCCTGTGATGCACTCGAATCACTTAATGCTGAAAGTGAAATTTTGCTGAAACTTAAGTCTTAAGGCCTTCAAAGACAGTGTGTATGTTTCCCAGCTGTATGAGGTTGAAATACTGCAGAGAATTACAACGAAAGTAAGGATTGAAAACAGAATGTTCCCATGTATTGCCAGTCGCATTAATGACATGTGGAGCATTATGAGGAAGATTAGGCTTGTATTTTTATATAGTATATATCATACTAATGCTGTTGCCAGATTATTTTCATTAAGACATATCATGAAAAGGTCACACTGTTTTGAACTTAAATTAGACTCATGCTAAACCACATAGCTGCCATTGGTCTCGATAAAGAGAATATCTTGCATCAACTTCTAAACATCAAATTTCTCAAATATCTGACTGTTCTATTGAAACTACTCTAAAATCTGTGTACTATCATTGGCCTTAAAATGCCTTGGACGTTGACTACAGCTCTTAATTGCTTTGATTTACTTAGTTTTACTATATTCCCATTTTTCTTATGGATTATGAGGTGCTCAAAGGATCCACTTTCCCCTTGTATAATGCTGGGATTGTTTTTCTGAGCCCTGACTTGACATGCTGGTGTAGTTGCATTCATTGTCCTCAGTGTGGCAGCATAACCTTAATCTCCCAGCAGGTTACACTCGCTCACAGGTACCGTCCACGCAGTATGACTATGTAGGTAATCCGAAATGGCTGTGAGGTCAGTTTGTCAACATGATCATTGTGTGAAAGTGGAAATAAGATTTGGAATCTATGAGGGAACTATTTCATTTGAGATTGCTTGTTGTGTGTAGCAAAATCTTTCTCTCTTCCACATTCAGGTACTTACGGATTCTTTATCACTGTGACTATAATCTCTATTCTTCCTGTTTTTAGCATTTAACGAACGAAAGTTGATATTCTGGACTCAGACTATCTTTATATTTGGTTAATCAAATTTGTTGAAATTGGTTGAATGGGATTTTACAAGAGAGGGACACGTTTCTCACACTCTCTTGTGTGCTGATGTATTGTTTACAGCTTGTTGTCTTTATTCACTTTAATGTGTTTACAGAAATCTCTTTACTATACAAAATCACCTTTTCTCCGTCAGCCGTATGTTCAATATTTTTCTCTTGTACTACCTGAACTTGTGGACAAATGGCAGAAATGAGTTTGTTTTGACGATTGAAATATAAATGAAATAGAGGTGTAGGGGTAGAATTAGTTTTTCTTTCTTCATGAGAGCTGGTCTCTCTGGAGAGCCAAAATTCCAAAGTTAATTAGTGTCAGGTGAAACATTTTCCTATGTCCACCCACACTGTCAAAAGGCTCATACAACAGGTGTCTATGTTTACTCAGTGCACAGCTTCACTTCTAAGGCTAATCTGCATGCATTTTTTAATATTTTGTGTCACTTTGATGTTCACATTGAATAAGCTACATTTAAAATGATCAACTTCTCTCTTCTCTTACGTTCCTCTCTTTATTTTGCTTTTCCCCTGCAGTTTATTGCACAAGTGTAATGACAAAGTAAATTCTAAGTACCATAGGGCACTTCACCTTTTTTTGTATGTAAATCTCTGTCTTATCCTGTTCGTTGCTAATCTGTATCACTTAATGATGAAAAGTGCAAAGCTTTTATCTTTTAAAATTGCATATATGCCGCTGTGTGTTTTTGTAAAACCAGTTAAAAGACAAATTCAATAAATAATGGCTGACTGAATGCGTCGTGTCTCTTTAGCAGGTGTTGGAACACCTCGTTATAATAATTTCTCAGTTCCTCAGACCGAGTACCAAACACGTCAGTCATGTTTATTGATAGTCTGCCTCACTGATGCTGCAGTTTCATAATAGAGCCATCAGGGGGAGGGACCTCTGCGGACACAAAAGCCTGATGCTGCTGCCACAAGTGACAGAAAACAACAGAGACGCCAAAGGAGCAGTTTTCTGACTCTACTCCTGCCATGGGAAGACCAGAGCAACTGTAGGAGACGCAGGAACTGATGCAAGTTTATCACCGGCTCTTCATCTGACAGAAGGTAAGACATTGTGTTTGACTGCAGGCAGTTTCTAGAGCCACTTGTGTGAAACTCACCAGATAGGAAGTTTGTGGTTTTTCAGTTTTGTGAGCAGTTTTCTCACATTTGTATGTACGTGTTCGCTCCCATACGGTGCAGTTAATTACTATTTTTGTTTTAAAATTCTTCTTCATACCCAATAATAATGCTTGTGTATTTACAAAGCCTCTGCTGCTGCCAGTGTCAGCCTTTCTGCCAGACACATTGTTTCACAACAGATGCCCTGCCCTAGTTACCCAGAAATGCTCTTTTCTTTTCATTTGTAATCCTGTTATAATCACAAGAACTAACCAACTGTTCTATTACCCAGCTTGACACAGTTGTATGGGTTGTACTTTAAATTTATAAGCCAATAATCAGCTGTTGGACCACTGCTTTCTTTCCGCTGCTCCACAGTATGGTGAAAGTGAGTGAAAGTCATTGACGGAATGCTATAAGGCAAGCTGGAACATGTAAACATTTTCGTCACTTCCGTCAGAAACCAACAGAAACACTTCTTTGTATCCGCAGGGTTGGACTTGTGGAAAGAAGGAATCCTACTCCTGGAGAGAGAAATCAACTGGCTTTAGTGGTGCACATCAAGGAGATAACTACATCAATGAGGACACCTGGCATGGCGGTATTCAAGCAACAGAATGTGGACGATTTCTATGAAATTGGAGAGGAACTGGGAAGGTGAGCGCACTTCAAAGCTGTTTAACTGACTCATAAAGAGAAAGATATTGAATCCCCTATAGGTTGTGTGAGTCAGGGAGTGATTCAGCTCTCCAGTGCAGGTCGCTTACAAACAGCTGGCCTGTTGAAGCTTGAACTAGGGAGTGTCACTAAAGTAGGCTGAAGTTGACGGCAAGAGATAAAGTTTCAAAAGTAAACGCACTCTGAGAAAACAAGCCATGTTTGGGAACAGTTCTGTCCATCTGGGAATGAAAATTAAATTTGATTTACTGCATTTGCAAAGGGTGATTCTGGGTGGTGGGTCTATGTGTTGAAACTGAATGTTGTTAATCAACCCTGTACAGAGCAGACATCAAGGAAACTGTGTTCGTTAGGGAAATAGATTAAAGGAAGTTGGCAGAGTGCAATATGGATTGAGGAAGCTATGCATACATTTTGCACGGAGGGACACCCTGGGCATGTGAACCACTTGTTAACAGACACAGAGGGTGTAGAAGGAAAGAGTCCGACCTCTAACCTTCCACTATTAATCCAAGTAGCCCAGACACTATGTCCCAGTGTTTGCTGGCCTTTACTGTGAAGGTTCTTTGCCGCACCCTGACAGGAAAAACCGAAACCTGCTGTTGAAACAGCTGCTGCAGCTGTATTGATACACCAGAGGAGAAAGAATTCCCAGCAAAGTCATTAATTTTACATTAAGGTTCCTCATATTGTCTTATGAAATATTTGAAATGTATCTGTGAAGACAAATATTTTATATTATTAGGATAAACAGGCATGGATACAACTTTCTACTAAGGCACTGATTATTGGGGGTCTATATGCTGAAAATAAGGATTTATTAGCAGTTAACTAAACATACACTAATATTTTATAGATAAGTCATTAATAAGAACAGCGTCTGGGATGTTAAGTTAAAAAGACTGGCTGTAGAGTATCTGGACCAAAACATAATTATCATCATTCAATAAAGGTGCAGTATGCAAAACTTCAATATAAATCTAGTAAAATTAGCATTAATATAGCAGCAAACAACTACCTGCTATGTAAAGATACAGTGGAATAATGACAATCTTAATAGAAGTCAAAATGCCTCTGTGTGTGCTCTAGTTTTAGTTTCTCTGCTTCATCTTTTCTAGAGCTGCAACAATTAATCGATAATTGATTAGATGCTAACTAGTAAAATAATTGCCAACTATTTTGAAAATCAATTAATCAGTGTGTATTTTTTAGGAAAAAAACATGTGATTCCAGCCTCTTGAATATGAATATTTTATGGTTTCCTTATTCCTCTGTAACCAAAAAGTCACAGAGGAATTTTGTGGACCAAAATGGACATTTGTGAACTTTACATGTGGCTTTGAGAAACACTTATTCACAGTTGTTCACCATTTTCAGACATTTTGTAGACCAAACAACTAATTAATTGAGAAAATAATCAAGACATTAATCGTCACTGAAAGTAATCGTTAGTTGTAGCCAATGTTTTGGCAGCCAGTCTGACCATGCACTGTGCATGTGAGTCCCTCCCTTTGAAACTGTTGGCCCTCCCCACGCTTAACAGGCCACAGTTGACCTCCAACACCACATTGGAAAAGCAAAGCGTCCAGGCAGTGCCCTAAAAATCCAAAGTTTACAGAGGACCTTTTACTTTTGAGATTGTTAATAAGGAAGATTAATAAAGCAGCAACATACACAATGTTCTAAAATTGGACAAAACAGGAAATATCTGGCTTCTTAGCTGCCAGATAAAGACAATGCAAGTAACAAACTGTTCACAACTCGGCAACTTAAAAGTTGTTCTTATTACAGTTTTTGACTTGCCTATAATGTATTAGTATATGATTTGTTTGAATAAATAAAGCCATTAGTTATAACTGATTAATTCTTTGTATTGTATTATTGTAAAAACACTTAATAGATATTTTTTAAAAAGCTTATAAGTGGTTGAAAAACTTTATACAGCGATTCACTATAAACCACATAAATACGTGGCTGACATGGAAACGTGTCATTGAAAGGCTGATAATATCACTGAGTTGTTTATGAAACTAAACACTTGCTGCTTGAAAGGACAACTCAGCTGTAGATTACTATCAGGACAATCAGAAGCTGTAAAAGCAGCAGAAAACAAGAACTTTTTCAGTCATAGAATGTGTCACAACTTTATCTCCCATTCTGCAGCTGGATTTTTTACTCGTGTTTGTTTTGTCTTGCTGTGACAGCTTTCTAATAATAATAATAATAATGTATTGGTTTTATATAGCACTTTTCTGGACACTCAAAGACGCTTTACATTGCATTATTCATTCACTCCATACTCGATGGTGGTAAGCTATGTATGTAGCCACAGCTGCCCTGGAGTAGACTGACGGAAACGAGGCTGCCAATCTGCACCATCGGCCCCTCCGACCACCACCAACCACTCACTCTCACACTACATTCACCCCAAGTGAGCTTCAGAGGATGCATCTCACCCCGCCCACACTTCAGAGAGCCTCACTGGTTCAGACCTCTCCACCGCACACCACACTGGAACTCTTACTCAACTGCCCTCTCGAGAGGGTGGGGAAATTTGATGAAGGGGGCCAAAAACTGATCTGAGTGGCGTGTTTAAGATGCTCTGTGGAACTGTTGAACCAATCGCTAGAGGAAAATGAATTCATCATTCTACTCTCCTGTTGACAGACTTTAATGTCACAGGGCCCCACGCAGTTGTACTCAGTGTTTCTTTCCACTAATGACGCAGAGTTTTGGGTAAACCTATCTGTAATACTACCTTTTGCTTGAGATGTGAGGTATTTACTGCCAACTGTACTTGTCTTACCGTCTGAGTTATGACACACATGATGACATACAGTAGGAAGTGTCACAGTGTGAGCCTACAGCTGCTGCCGGCCTTCCTGCCTGGTAAGACTGTGGTGAGCTGTTACACAAGTGACAAGTCTGAGAAAAGGGACTTCTGCACAGATGGTGGACTGAATGCATCAACGGCAAATTCATTCTTGTCCTTGTTTGGTTAAAATACCTGAAAATTGAGACTGAAACAACTGGATATAGTAATATTTTTAGAAGTCTGTGCAAACTTAGTCCAAATTTTAAGATCAATAAAAAATTAAACTTCCTCGTAGTGGATGAAAACTCTACTGTAATGACTCATAACAGGCTGCACATTGGTTTGTCCATACAGTTGTTGGTGTGGTGTGTTTTTAAGCATGCCAGTGGCTTTGATATATGGATGGCATGTCGGTATCTTTGAGTTGTAGTTTCACCACATTGGTCCACATTAAGACAACTATTGGAAATTTTCACAACCCCCAGAGGAGGACCCAATGAGTTTTCCTCTTGCATCACCATGAAGTTGACATTTTTTCCCTTTGGCATTTGGCGCACACATTCATAGTCACCTCAGGATGAACCATAAACAGTTTGGTGATTCCTTAACTTTCAATCTAGTGCCATCGTCTGCTCAGAATTAAAATTTCTGGTCTACAAACAAATACCTGAAAAGCTAATGACATTTTTAGTAGCTACAACTGGGCTTTGTTTTAATACCTATAGCAAACATTAAACATTAGCATGCTAACCTGAGATGTTAAACAAAATATCTGCCAAACCGCAACATGTTAGATTTGCCATTCTGAACATGATTGCATGTTACAGTTAAAATTTTAAGCCACAACTTTGGACTCATGTTCAGTGGTGGAGGAAGTATTTGCATCCTATACCGAACCAGAAGAACTAATACCACACAGTAAAAGTCCTGTGTTAAAAATGTTTTATTGTACTCAATACATAAAAATGTCCTTTGTGACTGTGATACTATTATATATTATTTCAGTACAGTTCAATCCAGTTCAATTCACTATGCTTCAGTGGCATCATTATGTTGCCCATAATGGTATATGTAGATCATTAGATTATTATTTCTCATAAATTGATGTAAAAGGAGGATTTTACTTCTTACTACATTGGTTGACGTGGAGCTTATTTTGAATAGTTTTGTATCAGATTGTGACTCGTGATTGTTTTCATCATTAATTAATCTGCTGATTGTTTCCTCTTTTAATCAGTTGTTTTTTCTGAAAAGAAATTCCAAAATAGTTGTCAATTTTCTGTCAGTTGACTAGTTTAGTAATCAACTAGTCATTCCAGCTCTCTTAAAAACTTTTGAATAGCTTATTTTATAACAAAACTTCAGATTTTATAAGCTCTTTGTATGTTTAGTGTGGAAAAAAAAATCTTAATTTCTAAAGTATTCATTGACTAAAACTGTCAGATAAATGTAGTGAAGTAGAAAATACAATATTTCCCTCTGAGATGTAAAGGAGTGAAAGTAGAAAGTGGCATTAAAAGAAAAGACTTACATTTACATTTCATCACTCATGTTCATATTATTAAATTACGCAGATGTCTAGTTCAAACAGAGTGCAGGGACGCTGAAAAGGTCACATCTCACCAAATGTTCCCCTAACTGGTATTCAGGAACTGCAATTATAACTTCTGAAAGTGTGAGGCAAGTTAAAGCAGAAGGAAATCAATAAGATAAATATTTTCAGTTTGCAGAAGTTTCTTGTCTTTGGAGAGGATGCAGGAACGGCAGCAATGCACATCAGCAATGGCCGCAGTATTCACACACTAGATGTGTTGAAGTGAAGAGAGCACACAGTTGTGAGACAGACAGGTGTTGCTGAGGAACACAGTAGTAAAGTCCTCGAATTTCTCCAAAGGGATTTACTGTACACAGTGTATCTATAGCTCAGGCGGTAGGCGTGCATGTATAAGGAGCAGGACCAGAAAGTATGTAGTCAGCTCTGAGGAGCAGACATCCCTGCTGTCGAACAAGTAAAAAATGTGTTTATTCAGTGCAGCCTGACGGAGGGAACTCCATGCTGACCTTTTGGACATTCCCTGAGTTCCCATTAGACAGAGGTCATCCCTCTACTCTCCGCAAACAGCCCTGCTGCTCCACAGATGCTTTGTTGACAGGGCGGCACTTTAAAACCAACAGGAATCCAGAGAATCCAGAACACTATGAGGGCATACATGTTGAGGGATTTCAAATTAATAGCAGATAAAGTGGCTTATAAATTGTCAAGTTGTGTTTTCAAGCATAACAGATGCAACAGAAATGATGTTTTCTGCAGCGATGAGTCACATTTTAGAAGTTGGAGCTGCCTCCTTAGTCCTCCTTCACACTTGATGTGCAGATTACAGGGCTGGTTAGGGAGAGGGCTTGGTCAATTAGGAATCTGGCCGTCTTTGTCATGCTGCCCCAGAGGTTGCTCAGTTGAGAAATGTGTTTAAATATTGGGTCGGCGCCACTTGTCCGAGCATTCCTCCAACCTTGGCTGAGGATAATGACCTTCAGCTGTTGGAAGTGGAAACTCTGCAGAGAGATGGTACTTTCAGCCCCACTGGTCGGCTTAGAGCTAAGACAGACGGCACGCCTGGCCCGTTGTGGAATACCACTCCCAGCATCACTGCTCTTTCCGCTGTTACTCTACACTTCGTAACAACGCTAAAGCAAAGCCCTATATGCTGACATTTGTGTTGGGAGCTTTCTCACATTTGAGCCGTACCACCATCATGACAAGGGGTCGGTGTATTCAGTGTAGCTTCACAGAACAAATCAAGGGCACCGTTGCTGCTGCTGCCATGTGACGGTTCCTCCCCTTGGGGTACTTGATGCCTGTTTTTGCAAAGTGGAATTCACAGAGCGACTTACCCGCCTCTTCAGTTCACACATTATCATAGTCATCTCAAACAGGGTCAGTCTTTCAGGGAGGACTCAGGGGTGGAGATGTCCTGTGAATAGAACAGACAGAGGGAGCTTTTGAGATTCCACCCACTCTGCTTTGATTTTTCCTTTTCGACATGTGTGTGTGCCTGATATATCTCTTCTTCTTTTATGCATTCTCTGTTGGAACATGTTCACACACAAATCTTAACAATAACAACCATGGGCTTTGTGGTTGAGGCACAAAATCAACAAAAATCAAAGTTTGATCCTTTATATTAGACGTAACAGTGAAACAACCCTTATCACCTGTGTAATCTATTGCAATCCAATACGCGTGACCTGCAATGAATACCACTTTACTTGTGCAGCTTTTTTCAGTTCGGAGTTTGCAGTGTTGCTTTACTTGATTGCATCATATGTGGAATTTGTAAATTGCACCACTCCCGTGTGGTAGTCATTGAAAACCTGTGCTTGTGTTGTAAAAAGTGAACCTGTTTTCTGATGCTGTTGTTATTGAGCGAGCCATATTAGTCATATACTGGGGAGGCTTAGTATGTTGAGTGGAGCTGCATCCAGATGTGATTTATAGAACTGAGTAAGTACAGGACAGAGTGTGCCTCGAAAACTGGCTCGACCATCCCACACTAATGCGGATAAGAAAAAGTTAAGGAGTTAGTAGCTGCATTAAACCGCAAAGATGGTTGCTTTCTCTTTAATCGCATTTAATCCGTTAATTAGTTTTGTGATGCACTGGTGCTCTCTCTGTGCACTTTGAAAGTACAAGTGTAGAAAGCCGTGTGAAGCGAGTGTAACAGCAGTGCAGTGGGGATTCATATGGTAGTTATCCAGCAGCTCCTCCCAGCACGTCTGCAATCCACCATTCTTCTCTTTCCACTCCTGCAGCTCAGCAGGCTCTTTTCTTGTCCCCAGCAGGAGCAGAGAGGAGGCAGGTGGAGAAAGAGCCTGAGAGCAATGCTATTCTTAGCCCACTAGACACTGAGTGAACAGCCTCTCACAGCCACTCTGAAATCTCTGTGTTGCATCCAAAATGTATGAAATTCCTGACAATTATTGTCTTTTTCCCCTTCTTGTTAGTTCTTTTCGGTGTCACTGCTGCCTTAATATAAATTCTTAGGTCCTTATACTGAAACTGTTGACCCTCGTGTTTTTTCTGTGGCCTGATTCTGAAGGATGAGTGACTGAGAGGCTTGTTTTCAAAGTCTGAATATATGGAGTGGGAAGGTTGGCCCACAGCAGCAGGAAACAAACTAAAGCTGTAGGAGTGGCGGCAGGCTTAGTCAAGTCTGAGATTACAAGTGCTGGTGTGATAATAAAGCAACAGAGACTCCCCACATACCATCGGGTGACAGTGTTGGAAAATGTTCCCACATTTCTCAATCAGTCTGTCAGTGGGACAGTTATTAGAGAAATGAGTTATGTTTGGGAGAGGTGACAACAAAGGACACTGAGGTGGAATATGTCGTAAGTCTGTCAACTGTAAACAAGAACACAATGAGCCAGTGGGAGATAATCACTAAGCCACACCTCTGTTGTGAAATATTCAGAGTTTTTGGGATTTTTTTCAGCGGACTGAACAGTTGAGGATGGCCAGATATTTGGCAGGATGTTAGAAGCAGTGGGAGGACAGAGGCTCTCTCTACACCACCGGCCTGTCTGATTGTTCTCTGCCTTGCCGGGTAACAGGAAGTAACGAACTATACTACAATATTTCATCCATTTTTGTCACACGGCTTCCTCCCTGATGTCTGTCTGCCTTGTCACATCCTGTTGTTAAGTGAAAAATAATTTCATTAGAATTTTTCTGTCACAAAACATTGCCACCTGTGGAACACTTAACAAAGCAGAGACAAAGCTTAAAATAAATACATTATATTGTGAAGTATTTGAATCATTTGTTGCATTAAAATCATTTTTTTGTTTCCTTTGTGTCTGCAGTGGGCAGTTTGCAATCGTTAAGCGCTGCATAGAGAAGAGCACACAAACTGAATATGCAGCCAAGTTCATCAAGAAGCGGCAGAGTCGGGCCAGCAGACGGGGGGTGAGAAGGGAGGAGATTGAGAGGGAAGTGGACATCCTACAGCAGCTTCAACACCCCAACATCGTAGCGCTGCATGACGTGTACGAGAACCGCACAGATGTGGTGCTCATCCTCGAACTGTGAGTCACTGCAGGCTTCTCAAATCGTCACAATTTCCATACAAAAGAAGAGTTTGATCCTGCTTGCCATGTCTCAGAAAACATCCAAATATCTATGCATAATGTGTTTTTTTGTATTTCATATAAAATAAACTGATTAGAGCCTGTATATAATAATGCAGCCACAATGTTTGACATCAGTGCTTGTAAAATAGCAAAATCCACCAACCACAGACACCACTGCCGGTGTTCGTGCTCTGATCTGTGAGTTTATTTCTGTACGCAAGAATTGTTTGTTTAAGCTGTGTTTGCTGAAAACCTCTTGCCAGATCACATGTGCCAGAAAGAGCCAAAGTCTCTCACAAAATCAATAATGCTTGGGCTGAAAAGAGACCTCAGCGGGTCCAGTGAGCCCCTGGGAACAAGGAGGGCCTAATTAGGACTAATTGAAGCTTTAGTGTTATCAAATTAATGCCGAATTGAGTGGCAGACGTTGGCACATTCAGATTAATATGTTAAATGAATGTAAAACAACATCATGTTTATGGGCCACCGTCTGGTCAAAATGCTTTGTACGGCTTTGTGTTAGGTTTATAGAAAGCTTCAGGGACTCAAAACAGGCCCAAGTTGTTACCACAAACAAACATATCTAAGGCATCCAGGACTTCTGCATCTAATTCCTGAGAACACACTTTAGATAAAGCTGTGGAGTGGCCTTCCTCCAGATTATCAGAGTGACAGAGTGTGTCTGTGTGTGTGTTTCAGGGTCTCCGGAGGGGAGCTGTTTGATTTCTTGGCTCAGAAGGAGTCTCTCAGCGAGGAGGAGGCCACTCAGTTTATCAAACAGATCCTAGATGGAGTCCAGTACCTCCACTCAAAGAGGATTGCACATTTTGATCTAAAGGTACAAAATGCTCCATCTGTGCGCTGCTTGTTCGACTATATTTGTCATGTGTTGAATGTGAATTCCTTTACTTCAACAGCAACTGTACTAATGGGTACATGTGAGGTCAGAGAGGACTTCATGGGAAATATATATAGCAGGTGTCTAATGTACGTGTTGGTAGAGTCTCGCTATTTTGATTCACACATCCTTCCTGTTTTTTGTGGCCGACATCCAGACTCGGATACCAACACCACAAGGTTATCTGTTCACTTTCAGAGAGCAATGTTCGCTCACGTTCTCCGACTCTCGCTGTCCTGGTTTTCTGCAGCAGTAGCTCCTCTTCGTTTTTTGTTTGGCAGTTAAGGAAAAAGAATCCTCAGTGTTTCTGACCTGCCTCAAGCCTCGACCTTCAGTTCACAATGACAGTTCTGTGCACTAATTAGCATTTAATGTTTGCTGTGAAATCAAAAGGTTAATGGGGAAATGGTGAGACTTTCCATCCAGTCAGGGCAGATGTTACAGAGCTTGTGACCTTTACACTGATTTATAGGAATCCAGACCAATACAGCAAAGTCTGAACCTTGGTAAGTCTGTAAAAATGACTCTTAACTACTTGAATGACTATTTCATTTGCTTTCGAGGCAAGAGTTTGATGAGAAGATTGATACCACTATCATGTGTGCACACTATTCATCCAATGAGTCTGCGTTAGCTGAGCAGAAAGACTGGAAACAACTAGTCTGGCTTTGTTTAGATGCTGATGTGTGACCACATCCATCAGCATCTCTTGAATTAACTTGCATTGTTTAATGAAGTGAAACAATTCAACAAGTTACTATTACAACAGAAGTGAGCACACCCCTGTGCAATATCACCTAAATGTCCAAAAAATTTAACATTGTTTGACATTACAGTAATTGCATTAATTCTAAGTTGGACAGTTACTCTTTTGTAAAATTTAAAACTAACAGTTTAGATTTACTATATTAAACATACAGGCCCCACAGTAGGAACTAAATACAACTAAATACCAGATTTCTTTAGGAATATTCTTTGATTCTTTAGTTGATTTTTTTTCAGTTGCTCTTTGCTGGAGGAATTGGATGTAGCCTCTGTGCTAAGCTACGTTAGCGGGAAGCTGTTGCGCTGCCTTTCTCTTTCGAATACCCCAAAAGTGTTCTATTCTATTCAGGTCAGGTGACGTGTTTAGTCAGGTCTTAGTATTCTTTTTTTTTGTATTTGGAAACTCTTGTGTGATTTTGGCAGTGTGTTTTGTATCGTTATCCTGCAGGTATGTTCCTATTCTAACAAGTTTCTACAGACTGGGTGTCATTTTCTAACACATTTTGCACTCATGCAGCCCCATATCAGCACACTCCCACCTCCGTGCTTCACTGTGGGGACTATGTTTTCACTGTGGTGGTCCTGGCAGGTTTACACCAATCATGCTGAACCAAATCTAAACCAACCAAACAGATCTGTCTTGGTCTCATCTGATCTGGCTTCTTTTCGTGTTATTTCGAAAATTATAAGCTTGCAATTTCCAAATTGTGCCAAACTGAAAGCAAGTTATTTTTTGTGTGTTTTTTTTTTTTTTTTGTCTCTGATGCCGTCTAGAGAGGTTGATGTTATGCAAATAGCCTTCTCATTGTCTGAGCTTACAGAGAAACTCTGTGTCAAGCATGAAGCACTTACTCGTCTGTTTTTTTTAGAAGTAGTTTGTGTAAGAAGTGCACTGTCTGTGGTGTTATTTTATGAAGACGACTGCGGTTCTGATTAGTTGTACTTGGCTTCTTCTATACCTCCTGGCAGCTGCAGCTGTGTTTTGATTTTTAGTTTGTCACCAATCTTCCTATACCCTTTTCTATGTTTTTGAAGTCTCACAATCAGATTTTTTTTTTTCAATTATTCTGGGAATTCTTTTCCACATGGAGCCATGATGCAGACTTACAGGTAGACACAGTCCATAGGTACAAAACTGAGAAGGTTGTGTTGTTCACAGGTTGTATACTAATGGTTGTTCATAAGAGGAAATATGTGATTTCTCAACTTAGAAACACTACAGTTATTAAGAAGTGATTAAATTTTGAATCATTTTTCATGAAAGTGAAACTGCGTAGTGGTGTATTCATGTTGAACTTCTTGGTTGGATCCAGTAAATTCCTGTAGTCTCTGCTGATTGCCTGGCAGCTTGTCCAGACCAGTGAAATGTTTTTTTCATTATGCTTTTGTGGGAAAATATGCACAGTGTAGTAAGCTTTAGACAGATAACTGGTAGGTAGATTTAGCAGGTTATGGCCAGGCTAGCTGTTTCCCCCTTTATCCAGTCTCTGTGCTAAGCTACGTTACGCAAGGAAGTAAATAAACCTGTTTGCCAAGATGTCTAATGTTCTCTAATACTGTACACTAACAAGTATGTCAACAACTGTTTATCTTTAATGCTTACACAAAAGGCGTCTTTATCCAGGTAACTTGTTTTACAAATTAGTGTTGTTTACATATTATTATATGCTCCTCCATCTTGGCATCAGTGGTAATCTGCTGCTAACAAATGTGTCTCTCTGTTCTGCAGCCTGAAAACATAATGCTGCTAGACAGGAACGTTCCTCTGCCCCGCATCAAACTCATAGACTTTGGCCTGGCACACAAAATAGAAGCCGGGGCGGATTTCAAAAACATTTTTGGCACTCCTGAATTCGTTGGTAAGTTTTTCTCGCGCATGAGATACGTTTGCACTGTAGCACATTTTAAGAGGTGGCTTGGTGTTTGGCCTGATGCTGTTTGTGATGTTGAGTGTGTGCTGTCTATTTTCAGCTCCAGAGATAGTCAACTATGAGCAGCTGGGATTGGAGGCAGACATGTGGTAAGAGCCTTTAATTACCTCTGACTCTGCCGACTTCCATACAACAGCCTGCGGTTCATAACTTTGGATTAACCTTCTGCTATTTTTCACAGGAGCATCGGAGTCATCACTTACATACTGTAAGTTGGGGTGATTTGCAATCACGAATGGGGATCTTAATGTATCTAAGGAGATTATCGTGGGAGGTCTTAGTCAGTGTGTTTGCTCTCTTATTTCAGTTTGAGCGGTGCGTCTCCTTTCCTTGGTGACACGAAGCAGGAGACGCTGGGAAACATATCAGCAATGAACTACGAGTTCGATGAGGAGCTCTTCAGCAATACCAGTGAGCTGGCCAAGAGCTTCATCAGGCAGCTCCTGGAAAAGGACACGAGGTAAAAGAATGGGTCTCTAACAAACAACTGAAGGCCAAAGGTCGAGTCTGACGATTCAATACAAAGCCCAGCGCTTGGAGTTTCGTTGTAATAAATCCTTATGTGATCCAATTCAGAATGAAAGGCCAGCCAGTCAACAGAAATCTGGAGCAGGGATTTAGGCAGGATTATTTTGGTGCAAAACGTCATACACTAAATAATATAATCTAAATAAACATTATTCGTACCATAAACTGATTTATCACAGGCAAAGTGTTGTGTAATACTTGACTTTGTTGCGTGCGTTCTTGTGTCCTAACATGTGTTTCCATTTAAATGCACCTCCAGGAAACTTAATATTCCTGTGAAAGTCAGGTCTGACTGTACTCCTTAGAGATCCACATTCTAATGTATGACTGACCAACATGCTTTTCTGATGGAGCTGTTCATGTGTATTTACTCAGCTGCATTCTCTCCTTCACTTTCTTATCCTTTTAGAAAACGGATGACTATACAAGACACCCTGAATCATCCTTGGATTAAGGTATGCATTTGATTTATGCTGTAGTGTAGCATGGTTTGTATTCCATTTAACCGTTGTCAGTGCTTCACCTCCCACTCCAAGTAAAAAAAAAAAAAACATGTGGCATTTAAGGTCAAAGGTAACATCTGGGCAATGGGGTCATTTTTTATATGAGACACAAATCCATCTTTAAGCGTGTTAAGAAATATGAAAGCATCCAAATCCCAGAGTTCACACCCACTCGCTGTTTATGTTCTGGCTTGTTGGAAACACACCGTATCATAGTTACTGTATGTTGTCTCCATCCCAGGACAACCACCCTCCCACTCCCTTAGCTGCACTCATCTCATGCAACCTCATGCTGTCTGAAATAGTCCTTTTGTCTAGAAGTCCACCTGATCAAACCAAAGTGAGATCTCACTAATTGTGTTTTTAACGGCATGGAAATGTAACAATCTGCAATGTTGAAGAAGTCTACTCCCACTGGCTGCTGCAATGCATGTGAATGGTGTTGTGCTGTGGAGTCTTCATCCTGTTTGGACAGAAGCATGAAGCCAGGAAGCGTTACGCACTCATCAAGAATGTTTGCTGTTTTTTTGGCACCCTTACCAGTCATGGCTTCTGCCTGTAGGGTCACACACTAACCCTGCAGTGTCACGTCTGCTGGGATTTTCACCGCTATATGTGTTTTCAAGATGCAACTATGAGACAGCCTCTCACTCAGTGTCCCCCCTCCTCCACCCTTCTGTCCGAAGTCCTGTGGCCACATAGAAGAGCACAACGCTGCCCCTGAGGCTGAGAAGAAAGCGGAGCAGTTGAAGACTATGCGTCTCAAGGAGTACACGATCCAGTCGCACTCCAGCATGCCCCAGAACAACACATACGCCAACTTTGAGCGTTTTGCCCATGTTGTGGAAGACATCAGCTTGATGGAGACGGGCCTGTCAGAGGTGGCGGGAGCCCACCACACCCTGCAGGGTGACATAGAAGCTCTGCTCTCCATCTACAACGACAAGGAGGCCTGGTACAAGGAGGAGAGCGAGACTGCGAGGAAGCAGCTCTCCCAAGCCTGCTACGAGTTTCGTAAGGTGGAGGCCACCAGGAGGCTGCTGCAGGAGGACATGAAGGCCATAGACGCCACCCTGGAGAGCATCAGTGGGAAGTACAACCACAGGCAGAACCAGTTGGACTCTCTGAGGCAGGAGCTGAACTTTGAGCTGCAGTGGCTGCAGGAGGTGATGAGCTCTCTGCATCCTGAAGGAGCCAACAGCAGCATCCACAGTGGTCTGAGTACAGATGTGAAGCAAGCGCTGAAGGAGCTGCTGCATCAGTCCTGTGGAGGGGAACTGTGCCCCGAGGCTGAGCAGCCTCTCACAGAGTCTGGCTAACATGCACCAGAGAAGACACACTTTTATTGACCTTCAAAATCTTAATGTGTTTTTGAAATTAGGCTGTAGTTTGAATTCAACACACTGATTTTGGGATTTTTTGCAACTGCACAAACCTTTGAATGTATAGTCTTTATATTTTCTTTATTTCTAGTTTTTTTCTTGTGTAAACAAGAAAAAACATTATTGTGTTCTGTAAACAACATTATTCAGGTAGAGGAATAGCAGTTGTACACATAGGAATACTGGGAAATATGCTCAATGCATTCTTGCAGAGTTAAAGGGGAAGGCTTTCATGTATGTAGAGTTAATGTGGAACTAAAGGTACGAACCAATTAGCTTGGATCAGCACAAAGACTGGAAATAGGGGGAAAAAGGGTAGCCTGCTCTGTCCGAAAGTAAAGAAAAACATCTGCCCACCAGAACCAATAAAATGTACACATTACGTCTTGTGTGCCTAAGCCGTGTAGAAATCGCAGCACAGTTGGTATTTTGTTCCATTTAAACAAATTATATGGAACACAAACCTGTTGTTGTTTTTGGACAGAGTCATTCTGGCTGTTTTCCCTGCTTCTGATCTCATGCTAAGCTGGCTTCAGTTTCCAGTTTAATGCACAGGTATATTAAACTTTCTGTAAGAGAGCGAATAGTCATGTTTCCCAAGCTATCAAACTGTTCCTTTAATTAGAATAATTATGGCACTTACTCTTAACATGAACAGACTGATGATAAAAATATATGTATTTATGTATTTCTCTTGTTTGATTAAGTAAGTTTTGTAGCTTTTTAGTTGTTATAACAATGAAAATAAATATTGCTTATGAAGATTTTCCCTGTCACTGCCTAGAATAAGACACAGGATCAAGCAGCAGTTCTTTTCAATGGAATGTATCAGAAATTCTCATTTTTTTTATTTTTCATTCCATTCTGTTTGTTAAACTGTATATTGATTTTTCTTAAACAATGGTTACTGATTTGTAAAACTATATGTGTAATCATGAAGGTTTTGGAAGAGAAGTTTTTTAATGTGCACTTTTTTTGAAGGTTGAATTTATTTATTTATTTTGAAGAATATTTTTTTTATTTCTTTCTTTGAGATGTTCTATAAGCTACCAGTAAAAAACAGCACCTGTGATAAGATCTCATGTGTTTCTTACTTCCTTATCAGTGTTTTTTAAGCATCTCAACACACTTTTTGCTCCACACTTCATGTGCACGCTGATATTTTTCACCATTTTCAGCCCTGAAATAAATGTCAATTGTTTATTATGTATCCAGTTTCCAAATTCCTCTGATTTGTGATCTGAGATTTCAAAGAGTTTTATGTTGCATCGCTGCCAAACTTGTTGGTCCACATAATGTGTTTGAAACTGCTGGTAAGTTTCACTTTGACGTGAGAGATCTTTCTTCTGGCATTTCATCCCTTGTTGTGTCTCTGCAGCCCTTGAATCCCAGACAGGCCATGGTGAAGAGGTTATCAGTGGTCAACTTGGAGAACTTTAGGCGACAGTACGCCAGACGCAGGTGGAAGGTAAAGAACAGTATCTGGTTCACACTCAGGGCTCTATGAAGTGTTGCTCTTCACTGATTTTGTTTGTTTGCTTTTATCTGCTCAACAGCTGTCATTCAGAATCGTGGCTCTGTGCAACCACTTAACGCGGATAATGAGGAAGAGTCAGAAGCTGCCTGAGCAGGACGGGGTAGGAACACACTGGAAAATAGTTCCGCTGAAATTTGCATGTTGGTTTTCTTGCCAAAGGTTACGCAGAACATTGATGCTGCTGTCATGTCTGTATGACTAAGAACCTGTTTCCACTGGAAACAGGGTGAACCAGCCTTTCTGGCTCTGTATCTATCTACCAGCACCTCTAAAGCTCACAAATTAATGCCTAGTCCACGATCCATCCAGCTATAATTATACAGCTATATAATGAATCTACACAAAAACTGAGGTGTTAAAACATTCTTCCTTTATGTGGGGGTTGTCTGATGGATTTTTTTGGATGTAGTGACCTCTTAAAGCCTCAGCTGGTTGCTAGAAATCTCACATTGACAGCAAGACTCCAGAAAATCACTGCTTCATGTAAATTATGTGGCAGGTTGGAGGTGCAGGTGGATTTGGTTTCCTTTAGGTAGAGCCAGGCTAACTGTTTCCTTCTGTTTTCTGTATTTATGCTAAGCTAAAAAATTAAAAAAAAAAAAAAAAAAAGGTTATTTTGCAGACATGAAAATGGTAGGAGTCTTCTTTTTTTTTTTTTGCGAGAAAGTAAATAAATATACAATATTTGTATAAACTTTACAATAGATGGTGTGTTCTGCTACATTTGTTTGCAACAAGAGCGCAACAGCTATCATCTGAGCTGTGCTGCATTGGACTCAAGATTTATTCTAGTACAACGTGTAATTCTAGACGCTGCAAAAAATAAATAAATAAATCCCTAATCCTTACATTCTGAGAGCCTCCTCCAGCTGTGGGCCTCTTAAAGCTGCCATCATCTCTCACCACAATAACAGTGGTGCAGCTGTTCCTTAACTCAAACATGTGTTTGGTTTTTTTCAGAGGGATTGTGAAAGTGACCAAGAAGAAGAAATCATGAAGAGGAGGCCGAGGACCAGAAAGAGAAGCAGCACTTCCTGAGAGCAGCGTGTCTGTTGACCAGTTGCAAAACAGTGACTCTGCATCTTTTTAAAGCTCACTTTTGCAGCTGTTGCTTGTCACAGAGTTCAACTACAGTATCTATTTGAGTGGCTGCTGTTAAGGCAGCATCTTTACAGGTCAAGGCAACTTTGTTTGTCTTTTTCATCCACAAAGTCAACAACACATCATCTGCTGTATGTTAGATAGCGATCTGCCATTTCTAAATTGAAGCTACTGTTTGCTGGCATAGGAAGATATAAGTAGGTTGTTGTTGACAGGAACTCGTGTGTATGTTAACACATATGTAGACAGCTTCCTCTAATAACTGCAGTCTTAAAAGTCCCTCAGCTGTTGTTTGACATGTGAGTACAGACACAGAGTTAAGCCCTTTTCAGACATGGGACTTTATCAATCTCTTAAAGTGACAGTATTCTGTCATGCAGACATACTGCAGGTCACTTTTATGTTAATGTTCCTCACAACTTCATTTAGGCATATCCACAACAGTATTTACCACAAACACAAGACTGGGCAGTACATCAAGTGATGTATAATGCATGAGGTCAGAGATTTCTTACTACAACATGAGTGTGTTACGATTAAAAAAAAATGAAGTCATGTTATGGCTGTTTAGGGGATTCTCCAGAACAAACCAGATTTTTTGTGCGGTTGTCGTATTACCCACTAAACATAACAACTTCCTATGTCAGTATTGTAATCTTTTGCATGCCGATACATTAAAGTCCCATATTGTGCCTCTTTTCAGCAAAAATACTGCAAAGATGGTTTATTTCACCATGGCTGGTTTTAGGGCTGTTTTAGGCTCTTTTTCTCAGAAAACAATTAATTGCTGTTGTTCCCGCCCCTTTCAGGAAGAAAACTCTGTCTGAGCTGGAAGATTATTGTTTAATAGATAGTTACATAGCATCTGGATCACATTCTCAGAAGTAAACATATTTATATCTTAACAGCTTTTATTTTACATCCCCAAGTTTATATCAGCCACAAAACACAATGAAAATTAATTTTCACCATATGGGACCTTTAATGCAACTGCATGCAGTTTAGACCTATGCAAATGTTACTTGGTCAGACATAGCAACATTTATGTCTCAACTTTTACAGAACTGTAAGCAGGATGTTCATTCAAACATGAAACCAACATTTTGAGATGCAGTCAGATTAACAGAAAGTAGAGCAGGTCTTAAAGGGGCTTTAGCTTCTATATTTTTTTATTTTGCAGGCTGCATGTATTGATTTATGGAGGTTTAAAATAGAATTTAGCACTGCAGCATGACAAGATGGTAGCATATGTTCAGATCCAAATGTTTACATGTTGTTCTACTTAATACACAGCGATGTCTGTGCAAACACACCGTTTACTGTAAACGTCTTCATTTGCAACCTCAAGAATAATTACCTGGCGCCTGTGCACTATCCAGAGGCATCTGTTTACTGTATGTGACATAGGATGTGTTTAATTACTGTAAATTACTGTCACATTAGCTGCATTTCATCTTCTGTGTACATAAAGACAGTATATAAGTACTTAATATACATATGTGAAGCTAATTTTGCAATGTAATTTTCAATGCAACTGTTAGTTGCTCGTTATACTTGTATGTATTTATGGTGTAAATAGACATAAGTCTGTCAAACGTCTTAAGTTCACTTTTACTCTTAGCTCAACAAATGGAGCATTCGCAGTTTTCAACACACAAACATTTTCTCTGTATACTTGTATGAATTGTAAATTGAGAATATGTTTAATAAATTAATGAACATGAGCGGATTTCTTTTATGAAGTGAAAAAAGTCATCACCGTCTATTTTCTCTCAGGACAGTTTTATTAAGTCTTATTAAATCTGTCAAGGTGTAATTGCATCCACATGGCCTCCAGAAGACGACCATAAATGTTCTGTATACTTTTCACATTGTGATGCCCTGAGTCTGTGCCCCTGTTGAACCCAAAGTAAGGCTGGAAGAGTTACAGAATCCCAGTGGATGTTGACTGTCAGTATTTCTCTGAACATCAACGAGCACTAATTGTGATAATTCACTCTCCGTGTTGGCTTCTGTTGTTTTTTCTTCTGGCTACTGTTCAGTTATTTATTTTCACAACAGCAATGCTGTTTGGGCTCAGTTGGGCTGAAAGAGATTGGAGGGATAATTTGACCTGAACTAAATACATTTTGGCAGTGGCACAATGTAGGCCAGCTCCACACAGATGGTGTGAAAGGAGTCATAATCAACAAGTGGGTCAGTCTGAGATCTCTAAGCCTGTTTGTGCTTCAGCATCCTCTTAGAGAATTACTTAATGTTCTGCACTCACTGTAGCAAAAGTACAGTAAAATACTGGCAGTCATTCGCATAAGTATTTTTACTGTATTTTTACAGTATTACTATTATAATTTATTTTAACAATTTACTGTAAATCATATTACTGTGTGCTACTGCAGAATGTGGACTTTACATCACTGTATTTTTACAGTATTACTATTATAATTTATTTTATTATTATAACAGTTAACTACTGTAAAATGTATTACTTCATTCTACAGCAGAATATACATTGGAGAACTGGCAGCTGTGTTTGCCAGTATTTTACTGTATTTTGACACTTTTATTATTGTAATCTTTTAAACACTTAACTACTGAGTAATTGATTATAGTATTTTGCAGTATAATATGAAGTTTGCTGTTTAATACTGTGACTAGATTTATTTACTTATTTACAATTATATACTGTATACTGTAATCAACATTAACTGTTACTGTAGTTGCCTGTAAATTACAACATTTTCTTCTTTTAAAATGTGTAGGCTTTGCTGTAAATTGCAGATATACACCGATCAGGCATAACATTATGACCACCTGCCTAATATTGTGTTGGTCCCCCTCATGTGGTCAAAAATGCTCTGAACCATTGGGCATGGACCAGAGGACCTCTCAGGGTTTCCTATGGGGTCTGGAACCAGGACGTTGGCAGTGGATCCTTTGGGTACTCTGGGTTGTGCAGTGGGGCCTCTGTCAATCCAACTTGTTCCACTGCATCCTGCTGATGCTTGATCAGAATGGGGTCTAGGAAGTTTGGAGGTCAAATCAACATCTTGGGCCATTGTCATGTTCCTCAAGATGTTCCTGATTGTTTGATGTTTTTTCCATGTGGTGGGGTGCATTTTCCTGCGGGGGTAGGCCAGTGACATTTGGGATTTCCATTTGCATGAGGGAGTGTGCTTGTTC
>OMNN01025439.1:0-11207 GCA_900302755.1 Chromis chromis
ACTACTGAGGTCAGTGAGCGGTGGGGTGGTGGTGATGCAGGTAAGGTGTAGGTTTGATGGGGGAGGGAGTGAAGCCCAAATCAAATTTGTTGAAAAACAGCTTTAGGTCATTTTCCAATTTCTGGTCACCAGATTCCAGACCTCTTCCCCCACCACTACTGTGGCCTGAGATGGTTTTCAGACCTGTCCACACCTCTCTGGCCTTTTGTTTATATTATCTCTGTATAGTTTTAAATAAATAGCCCTTTTTAATGCCCAGTGTAATGAAGGAAAGCATTATTGAGAATGCATGGCCACCTTTCCTTCATGTTTATTTATACCACAATTACCACTGTTTACACTGGCAGTGCTCAGCACACTGTAATTGCTCCAACAGTTAAAGTGGAAGCTGTACTGTAGGTAAGACATTGTCAGTTGTGTGTACATATTTATATACTAGTATTTATCAGAGTATCAGAAGCTGAAAGGGCAAATGCGACCGAGACAAGAGAGGCAGCATGCAAAAGCCTTACTCAGAGAGAGATAACACACTCTGTTGGGGGAGTTTTCAGTGTGAGGATGGAGCATCTGCTCCTGCCCACTGGGCCTCCCAGCTAGTGCAAGCAAACACTCACACTCTCACACACATACACACATACTTAGAAACCAAACTGCTGCTGAATCTAATGAGGCCGAGGCCTGCTGGGCAGCAGGACGTCTGCCCCAGCTTGTCTCTGGCTCTCTGATTCTTGTCCCAAAGCTCCTCACACGTCATCCGCTGTTTCACACCATCCGCACTGTTTTAGATTTGACAGTGTTTCCTCCCAGCGCTGGTTTTACAGAGTAGCCTCACATTATATATTAAACTGAAGAACAACAGAGCAGAATATAAAGGCTTTGCTTCTCTTTGACTCTTTGGAGTATAATTGTGCACTTGCATAACAGAAGAAAACGTACCCATTAGTCATCCATTCATACTGGGACTTCCAGCAGTGGCACCTCTAAATTGGCAAAACACTGGAAGAACTTTAGCAAAGTTTAAGCTCGACTGGGATGTCGATGTCATTTCCCTGATATTACAGTAGTGACTCATACTGGAGGACAGTCTCCTAATGTAAAGCTCTAAAAAAAGTTCTGTCTCATGTTTAAGTTTTTCACTGGCAGCCAGGTGAGAAGAAAAGCTAGTGACACTATGCATGTTAGAGGAGGCTCTCTACTGTCGAGGCTTATTTCAATAGGATTAAATATTTTTTAATATCTAAGGTAAATAAAATTCTCTTAACTGTAAGGTTTACTAGAGTCTTCAGTGTAAATGCTACACATCTAATCAGGTATGCTGATAATATGCTATATTCAAATTTAATATGTAGTTGGATTTAATGTGTCACACAGCTACAGAGGGAGGGAGCCATTGGGGATTTGCGGTAACTGCTCTGTGTTAGAACCTCCTGCTAAAAGCTCTGTGCCATCAAGCAAAAGAAATCATGTGTTTTGTCAGTTTTTTAACTCATGCTGAGCTGCATTAAAAACCAACCAATCTCCCCTACGGGTCCGTTTAGTAGCTGTCTTGATCATATCCCATGGAAAATTCAAATTTTCCGTTTCCATTTTTTTCCAGAATGCTTAGGGACTGTTTACATGTAGCAAATTATCTACTTTTGTACATTTCTTTGGCTTAACAAGTAATTTTATAAGCCTGTTTTAAGGTCAGATATAGTCTTGCAATTTCCGGATCAAGAAACAACTCAAAAACTATTGCTGCCCCAAGAGAAGAAGTTTAAGCATCTCAGGATCTTGTTCATGAGTGAAGGGAAAATGGAACATGAGATGGACAGACGGACTGGTGCAGCATCAGCAGTATTGTAGCCATTGTACCACACCGTAGTGGTGAAGAAGGAGCTGAGCCGGAAGGCAAAACTCTTGGTGTACCAGTTGATCTAAAGTTTATCCCTCACCTATGGTCATGATTCTGGGTAGTGACCGAAAGAATAAGGTTGCAGATTAGTTTCTTCTGTAGTGTGGCTGGACTCAGCCTTAGAGATCAGGTGACGAGTTCAGACAAGCGAAGGTTGCTTGGAATACAGTTGCTGCGTTTTAAGGAGCCAGTTGAGGTGGTTTGGGTATCTGATTAGGATGCCTCCATACTTTAGAGGTTTAACAGGGAGGAAACCCTGATGTAGACATAGAACATGCTGGAGATATTACATATCTTACCCAGCTCTGGAACACCTTGGGATCCCCCAGGAGGAGCTTGAAAATGCTGCTGGGAATGCCTATCTGGAATTCCCTTGTTAGCATGTTGTCACTGTAACCAGACCCTGGATAAGTGGAATTTGATGGATGGATGGGAAAAACTATTGGATGGATTTCAATGAAGTTTTGCACAGACATTTATGATGTCTAGATGATGAATCCTACTGATTTTGGTGATCCCTTGCCAACATTTTTGGCTTTCGAAATACCTCAACAACTCAACAATCTAATGCAACCATTCCATCAAGATTTAAATCTGACTAAAGGGGCTTTTCGACAGAATGAGACAATGGCACCACTGCACGCACAGCATTTAACTTAGTTGAACATTGACCTTCGCACCATGTGATGAATACCTGTATGGCTAATATAATCCAAACAGGCACAGCAGGCAAAAAGGAGGAAAAGCTGCTGGGTGTGTTTGTGTTTGAATTTCCTGAATTATACAACACAAGGTTGTAACAAAACAGAGAGAGGAAAGCATTGCATTTGAAGCAGGGTAGGTATGTTAGGTGTGTGTTACCAGGAAGGCAATATGTTTAATGTGATGCCTGCTGGGGTTCTCTTGGTAAATAGCAATTGTTCTGCACTTATATTGGACTTTTGCCACCTTACTGGCACTTAAGGCACTTTTGCTATGTGTATTTTTACACACTCATTCACACACTTATAGCAGCAAAGAGAGCAGCTTTGGGTTCAGTGTCTTGCCCAACGACACTTTGGTGTGTGGAGGGGCCAAGGATCGAAGCGCCAACCTTGCGATCTACCACCTGAGCCAAAGGGGAGTTGTTCTACTACTTACCTGTATTTCTGTTGGCTCTGTAGGTGGCTGCTGAGGTTGATTAGGAACACCTGTGACACCCAGTGTCTTGCTGGGTTACTCAAGTTCTGGCTGCAGTCTAATAACTCTCACTGCTTCTCACCACAAGCACCTCACATTATTATGTGTTATGGGTTATGTTGCTTTAGTTTCTTCTATATGTTCTTTCTTGCACCTTACAACACCCACACACACTACTGACCACAATCCTACATTATGCTTATTTGTTTTGGTTAAATTTAGCTGAATAAAGCATTTTTTAATTGTTATCCCTTGAATGTCTCCTATTTGTTGTGGCCATTTGAGCCAGGTCATTAACAATAAACATAGATTAGGTTTGTTATATGTTCCCCCTCAATGGCTTTACAGACCCATTAAAGCTTCCTAATTGAGGTATTAAGGAAAAAAGGTATAATTTTCATGCAGGCTATTTTATTAATGTAGTAATGTAGAACTGTTAGAAGTTTTGCCCATGTCACTTTGCATCTTAAAGCCCCATAAAGCTTTTGATTATGACCGAAACTTGCAAAACATTCCCATCAACCCCGGTTGTATTTTGTGGTCATTAGCAAATGTTGCTGATGTGCTAAATATAAGCTAAAGATGTTAGGACTGCCATTGTGAGCATGTTAGCACGCTGACACTACTGTTTATCTCAAAGCACCGCTGGGCCTCAGTGCAGCTTTACAGAGCTGCTGGGATGGTTTTAGGATCCTAATCTTGTTATACTGTAAGACATCTAGGTAGTTTTTCTTTACTTAGCAGTATGTTTGTTAGACGTTAGCAGATTTAACTAGATTATGGAATGTTTTGCTTGGACATAGAACGGAATTTGTTTTAGGTCAGACGTTAGTAGTAACAATGGTTACAGAATGGGGAAATGAAAACACCACTACAGTCAATAAATATGAGCAGACATCCCATTTTTCCCCTCAGATATTCACACTCTTCCTGCAGGCTCTATGATGTGTGACAATGCCCGCCCACTCCATCCCCTCTAAACTCAACCTCATTCAGCCCCTTTGAGCCTCCGTACCCACAATTCATTCACTCCAACTCTCTTTCCTTCTCAAAGTCTCTCCATCAACAGGAGGGATAAGCTCAAACAAATCTGCCTAAAGCCTTTGCCGGGCTGATGGTCTCATAGGAATGATACCTATTCCCTCTAATTTCAAACGACACTAATGGCATATTGACGTGGACGCAGATTAACAGATTATTGTATCTGTCTTTTGCATATGGTGGGCGGTGAGTGCACATTCATATCAGTGTCTATGTTCAAGTGCAACTTTTGGCATCCTTTATCATTTCAGGCCACTCACAAAGATATTAAACTTGTCCTTTTGCCCTCCCGTTAAAAACTGACATATATTAGCATATTCTGTAAATTTAGTAAAGGTGATTTCATAAAGGTGATTTCATACTTTTAAAAAACATTTTATCAAGAATTTTTTTCACTCGCACATTGTGAACCAACTCAGCGTTAAAGCAGATGGATCATAATCCATTACAGCACTGAAAGCATAGTTCTGCAGAGATTATAATTTAAGAATTTATTGTTTCACTTGTGTATTTTTTCATCATATTTATGTAAAAGCTTTATGTTTAATCTCTTCTCGTCTACTGTAATCATGTTTGCACACACATCCCCGTTGTCAGAGTGCAGTCCAGCATTCAGTTTTTTTTGCAGATGGCTGCTGAGGCTTGGCTATTTTTGAAGTGATAATAAAACCAGTAAAAAAAATTTAAAAAAAAGGTTAGGCTTGGAATGTCAATCTGGTGAAGAGCAAGAGGGGAGAAAGTCATCAAAAACATCCCCAAGGAGTCATCTCATCCTTTATTTCAAGCCCTGTAGCTAAACTAATATAGTGAAACGATCTAAGATGGCCCTTTATTTCTCACCTCATCTTCTGGGTGTGTGTCTGGGTGTGTGTCTGGGTGTGTGTCTGTGTGTGTGCGTGAATGCCCACGAGTGCACCCGATCATTGCCAGAGGAGGAGGTGAAATGGGACCCCATTTGTTTTTTGTATTTTGTCCAAAAATCCACTTTCTGTAGAAAATTAAACTCGGCTAACATCACACAATGACACACTGTGGACACATTATCACGGCAGGTTTTGCACTAAACTCTAATATTACTAATATATGACGTCCTGAACTCCTGATTTTCAGGCTTTTTTTTGCTCCTTTGACATTTTTTCTTGCGTTAAGCTCATTTTTGACTGTAATAGAAAGTCCCTCTATGGAAACAACACAGCCATGGGTACTCAAAGGTGTCTTCTGTGCAGTATGACACAGTTTTCATGCCATAAATCATAAAAAAAAGAAAAACAAAAGTTTAATTTCTTTGCTTAAAAAATATTAAAAAAATTTTTTTTGATGTACATGTACATAATTTTTCCAATTATCCACAGATGTTACCAATACTGGAAAAAAAATGATGTCTCTACAAACTATAGATATTTTATCGCTTACATTTTTTAAATTTTTTCCGTACTTGTTTCCTAACTGCTTTGTGTTAGCACAGCCTGCAGTTCAACCGAGTTCAGCTTAAAGGTCCCTGAATTTCTATCACATGACTGTTGATTGCTGCAGAGTTACCAGCAGCTTCATGGTTGCACTGAGATGCAGGTGTTTTTTAGTTTTTTAGAGACTCTGGTGAGATCAAACATTTTATACTTGATTTATTTTTTAAATGAGAAATGGAGAATAAAAGTGACTTTGCTGAAATATCTCTATTTTGGTCAATTTTCCCAATGGTATGGCACATCACGGATAAATGGTTCAAGAATCACTGGAAAGTTTGATTCTTCGTCACAGTTTCTGTATCTGATAAATGGTAGAATTTTGCAGATTTTAAACAAAAAAACAACATGTCTTATAAACCCGCTTTCAGGTTTTGGAGTTTAAAGGGTTAAACCAGTTTAATCTGACCATTTGTTAAATTTTTTTTTCTTCATGTCTCAGAATGAAAACAAAATATAAAAATATGGGGAAAGAGACCTTGAAGATAGCGCTTATCATCATAAAGAAGAAGAAAACAGAAAACCCAACAATCCAAAAATCGCTTTTGGATTCCCTATAAGCAAGCAGTCCGCAACGGACTGGAGAGAACAGGAGAACTGGAGAGCAAGAACAGGAGAAATGAGCTGTTACCATTATCAGAAGCTAACCAAGCAGCATCTGGCGTCTCTTTGAAGTGAGTGAAAAGCTGGACACATCCAACTGCAGCTCGGCAGGCCGATGTTCTTGTTGTATTGGGTCAAATGATAATTACATTGTGTGTGCGTATGCGTGTGTGTGTGTGTGTGTGTGTATTGGATGGAAGGCTTATTGCTGGCGTCATTGCTCTGGTAGAAAATGTCTTGTATTAATTTGATGTTTGACAGAGATAGATTGAAAGTCATAAAGTTGGACATTACAAATTCACATTTGCTAAGCTGATCGTTACAATATCTGAAGGATAACAAGCAAGCGATTAAGCAGCAAATCATCAAGCGAAGGCATTCTTCTTTCATCAGAGGAGTTGTCACTGTACCAGGTGCTGTTCGTGCATCTAATACATGGTATGCCTTCCAGCAGTGCAGTGAGTCCAGCTGAGGCCCTGTCTGCCAGCTCTGTCCTAGTTTACGTCTTGAAAGATGTTTTATACCAACATGCATGATCGTGGGTTTTCTCTAGTGCATCAGTTTTCCGTCACATTCGACAGACGTGGGCATCAGGTGGAGTGGAGACTTGAAAATGTGAAGAGAATGATTATCTCTGCTG
Source organism: Chromis chromis (assembly GCA_900302755.1). Lineage (NCBI taxonomy): Eukaryota > Metazoa > Chordata > Actinopteri > Pomacentridae > Chromis > Chromis chromis. The sequence goes on from OMNN01025439.1 coordinate 6,821, forward strand.
CTTTGGTTGTATTCTCTCTTGAGCATATGTTGAGATAAGCACAGGCTTTCACTCCGTCGGGGGGAGTAAAGGCCAAATTCTTTGTCAAATTGGTTTCAGCATTGAATTTACCTGCAGCTGCTTCATTCCAACCCTCAATAACTGTCTGGCAGTACATTTTACCTAAATGAATTATGTGTATGTTCCCCAGACTGTTTGTCTTTTTTTTTATTTTTGACTAAATAATATCTACACATTAAGTATGCAGTTTAGTATTTTTTATTTTTTTAAAGCACCAAATAACATATCGTCACCTTATAAAGTGATGTGTGGGCAAACAGTTACCTATTTACACTCTCAGCAGACATGAGCATTTATTCGGAGGTGTGTTTCTGGCCACCTAATGAATGCAAGTCTAATAGTCACTCTCCTGTTTTTAGTGTCCACCTTTTGAGGGAAATGTCAGGCTCTTTAGCTGCCAAATGTGTCTCAGTTTTCAGGTTATTATAATCTTTGCTCACTGAAAGCAGCTGTCCACTCTGTCTAGACTTGTTGGTGAAAGAGCTGGATAAAAAAAAGCAGAAAGATTCTAAAATACAGCCTACAACTGAAGGGAATAGCAGAGTTGGATGTAATTTCCTGCTTGTCTGTGTAGACTCTCAGACTCTCAGGTCATGGTAATCCTAGGAGCTTCAATGGAAGGCAACTGAACTTCTTTTTTTTTGCATCTCTTAACAGAGGAGGGAGTCTATGACACCATTTATCAGGTACTTATAATGCAGTTATAATTGATGCCTTAAGTCATCTCTCACCTCTGCAGTTTCACAACCATTCACATCTCGAAGGGAATGAGTCTTTGATCATTAATGAACCATTATACATGTGATTTGGGGGTGACAATATACAGTCAAGCCCAAAATTATTCATACCACAGTAATTTTTGACTTAATGTTACTTTTACTCAACCAGCAAATTTTTTCTTGATTGGAAATGACACAGGCGTCTCCCAGAAAATAATAAGACGATGTACAAGAGGCATCATTGTGGAAAAAAATATTTATCAGCTTTTATTTACATTTGAACAAAAAGTGGCATGGCAAATTTACCAGGGGTATGAATAATTTCGGGCTTGACTGTATATCTGGGACTCTCCATCAGTCAGTTAGAATTGAAGAAGCCTCTTGAATGAGGGGTGAAGCGCCTTCAAGAACCAAAAGGAGACCTTCTACTGAAGCTTGTACGAAGTGCTGTGGGTTCATCACTGCAGGTAACTCCTTTTACAGCACTAGTAAGTCAGAATCTGTTTGTTTGAGGTCTTAGGGAGTACTGTTGGTATGTGGAAAAAAGATATATAAACTGCTTAGGAGCTCCACAATGAGATGCACAATATCTATTACTGCCTCAAGTAATATGGGATAAATTTAGAGACTACATGTATGAAAGTGTCCACCACGAGACAAACATCCAGCCATTAGCCATTAGTGTTTTATCCTGTAGAGGGTTGTGGGGTCCTGGTGCCTATCCCAGCCATCATTGGGTGCGAGGCAGGATACACCTTGGACAGACATGTCCATGGCAGAGCTGACACAAACAGATGGACAACCACTGACGCTACCTACTGCCAGAATCACTATTACTCTACTATGCATTTACTTGAACTGTGGGAAGTGGCATTTCTTTCAAACAGCCTGTATTGCTAAGTTGCCTACTTACATAATGCACGATGCAACAGTGGTGTCATATACCTGAAACACTGATGGTTTGGGTCCAACAACACTCCAGCACAGATATTTTTATCAGTGGGACTAAGGAGTTAACACTTGGCTGGGTAACTCCAAAACAAAGGGAAAACCACACACGCAAGGACAACACAGATAAAAAGCAGCAGAGAGGATGTGGACAAGAGGTCACAGAAAGTCAAAGAAGTTTCATGTGTGAGCGTTGAGTTAGGGTCCGGTGTCTCGGTCTCCTGTCTCAATGAGTCAGCTGTGGGTCTCTCTCCGAGTTCAGTCCCTTTCCTCTGCCTGCCTCCTCTCCTGTCACTGCATATCAGCTTTGTGTTAATGCTAACATCTCACTTCGCCAGTCCTGACTCCGATCACCCACTCAGGAGACTGAAAAAAATGAAGCAAAGAAAGAAGGAATGAAGGATGAAGAATGCAGGAAACAAAGCCGAAAAGCTGCCCGGTAACAGCTGATAAAACAAGATAAGATCAGATGAGATAATAGGAATAACTGTAGGAGAGTAAATCCATCATTTTCTGTGCAAAATCCCCCCATCTCTCAAAAAGCAGGTATACTGGTGTGAAGGAGAAAATGTAATTTACTTTTATTCTACACCAGAATCTCACTGGTACATAACAGTTTGAGCAGATCACTAAAAGTCATTAGAGAACTTGGAAGACAGAGGCAGTTTTCACATAAACCCCAGTGCTGAACTGCTCCCTTTAAGCTTTCCTTCTCTTGCAGAGTACACCGAAAAAGCAGGCAGTACCAGCCACTGATTGCGTAATTACCTGCTGCCTTTAGTAAATCAGATGCTAATTACACACAGACTGCGACTGCAAATACAATGAACACTTTCTGGCACGAGTCTTCATGCATCTATCAATCAGTGCACTCGTCCCTCAATCTGCATGATGGAATGGAGTCAGCAAAGGGCCATAACACCAGTTGGTGCAACCGCCTCATTGGCTCAGTATGGTTTATTGGTTGGATGGTTTTATTGAACGACAGACGAAATTGTTTTAATAGTTATTCTTCCACCTCGAAGCTCTGCTCAGAAGGTTGTGCTTTATACACTTATTGTAAGACGTGGAGGATTACAGGCAGTTTTTTCAGCTGGCCCGTGGGTGCATCTTATGCAACTTCATGCCACGGTCACTGAGAATTCTACATTGTGACTGCCTGGAAGGTGTGGATTCACTTTTAGTAACCAGATAGTAAAAATTGACAATAACGCAGACAGCTGCAAGGAAAAGAGAGAAACCTTTACCAAAAAAGCACAATAGTTAAAGACATGATGAGGGCTTCTCTCAGCCTTCGTTCTTACAGTATCTTGTGTAACACTGTGTTTTCAATCCAGGTGTAATTGGTTGGTTATTAGTCAACAGGATATCTAAAAAAAATACATCTCATATTTACATTCCAGATAAGATAGATTTCATTATTTATGAAGCAGTTCACAGCTTTGCACAGAAAACTATGCAACAATACGCATTTTTCAGTAGTTTTTCGATGCAGATTTGCATTCAAACTTATGGTTAATTCTTTCAACATTTTAATTAAAGTTTGTTTCCTGGCAATGATTGAACCCTTAAAACTCATCTCTAAACAAAATTACATATTTACAATTTTTTTCCACAGAAATGCCTTTAAATGACTTAGAAGTTGGGCTGCCCTCAAATAATGCTGTTCACTAGGACAATTCAAATATTTGTTCCTTTTTTTTCTTCATTAGGGAGACTATTACATTAAGTGTCTTTTCTCTTGTCCGCTTTGTTAGTTCGCTTAGTCAGCCCATTGTGTCGAACATAATGGTCTGGCTGCACACTCATTCTGCTATAGGTGAATAAACTCTCTGTCTTGTTTGTATTGTTTTTAAACCAGTCACAATTATCTTGGGTGGAGCTAAATGAAGGATGCAGCTTTGGCGTTACTTTTAAATAATGACAGGTACACAGTGTTGGTGGAACCTTTGGACATGGGGAAGTTGAGCCTATTTATAGTGATATGTGCACTAGCACTACTTGCCTGATTAATATACACCGATCAGGCATAACATTATGACCACCTGCCTAATATTGTGTTGGTCCACCTTATGTAGTGAAAAATGCTCTGAACCATAGGGCATGGACAAGAGGACCTCTCAGGGTGTCCTATGGGGTCTGGCACCAGGACGTTGGCAGTGGGTCCTTTGGGTACTCTGGCTTGTGCAGTGGGGACTCTGTCAATCCAACTTGTTCCACTGCATCCTGTTGATGCTTGATCAGAATGGGGTCTAGGAAGTTTGGAGGTCAAATCAACATCTTGGGCGATTGTCATGTTCCTCAAGATGTTCCTGATTGTTTGATGTTTTTGCCATGTGGTGGGGTGCATTTTCCTGCGGGGGTAGGCCAGTGACATTTGGGATTTCCATTTGCATGAGGGAGTGTGCTTGTTCTGGGACAATGTTTATTTGGATGTCTAAGTCTCATCAACATGGATGCCAAAATCCAAGGTTTTCCAGCAGAACACCACATAGTAACAATATGATCAGTGTTATTCACTTCACCTGTCAGTGGTCATAATGTTGTTGCTGATCGGTGTATGTTCTTGATTGCTACATATATTTCTTGCTAAAAGGCAGTGGCTATGCTAGATTGTTTGAGCCTAAATTCCTGTATGTATAAGTTAAGTATTAGCATTA
>OMNN01025440.1:0-10799 GCA_900302755.1 Chromis chromis
CGCACCGAGCCGAGCGCGTCAGAAAAAGAGCCGAGAAACGCTGCGATTCTCCCACTTTGTTCCCAGTGACTCACCCACCACCAGCGGAGCCGCGATGCTCTGGATCATGTAGGATCGGACTGTTTCTTCTCTCTTTTTTTTTTACATCCTCATTTTTCTTTTTTTCTTTTTTTTGGTACTTTTTACCGGATAGCCTCCAAAACTGTGAATCCTCTCATTCATCTGGTCGCCTGTAGCGTTTGAAACCGTGAACTTCTGTGAAAAAAAACTACACAACAAACTCCGCTGTCGTCGAAGGAGTCGGTGATATATTTGGCCTGACAACACTTTCACCATGAGGTAAGAGGCTGCTGCTTGTTTCCTCGGTGTGAAATAACACCAGAGAAGTGTCTGATCGGTGGGAAACTACGAATATGTTGCTCTGGAAAAAAATGATTTTTTTTACATGAATTCTGGTTTCTGAGTGGCTCCATGGCTGCTTCAGGGACTCGCTGTGGGGTTTGCAGTGTCTGCATGCAGTGTCATGTTGTTCTCGGGGTGAATTTTGCCAGTTTGTATTGCACAGACAGCCTCGTTGAGCTCAGTTTGTGCTGCATTAGTGGACGTGCATGGGTTGGGAATGGCGCTCGTTCATTCCTGCTGCTGCTGCTGCTACTCCCACACTGACTAAGAGGGATTATCTTCCAGTACTGGTGATGGGGTGGCATTTTTTAAAATTCATATTTATTTATTTTTATGATGCCACATTATGATTCTCACACACACTTTATGCACAGTGGAAATGACATGGAGAAATGGCACCCCTGAATCTTCATCTAGTGCAAGTCTTTTGCAGATGTGAATCCATACAGATACTTCATGACAAATGTCAGAGGTGCACTGAGGACACACCTTTTCTAGCTTCTACCTACACCAGGCTGGATGCAATGTCTGACACTGGATCACATGTTCAGTCTGAGGTGCTTGTATGTGCGGCTGCCTGTTGTGCAACGTGGATGGAGTCTTTATTTCCCGGCGAACATGATGCTGGTTCCTTAAGGGCAACAGTGACCCTAAGTTGAGTAAAAACAGACCCCCTTCCAGTGAAGATCCAGTTTTCTACCTTGTTAACGTGTCCATATGGTGCTTTTTTACATGTTAGAAGACGTATCATGAGCCAAATGGGCAGTCTGATAAACTCAAAAACACAGATTCCGACTGCTGAGGTGTCAAACCTAAAGAATCAATCTTGTCTACCTGTAGGTCTCAGCTTTTTGTATCATTCTTCTTCTTCACAATCAGCTTCCAGTTCGAACATGTGTTGCTGAATCACTTGCCATTAGAACTGATTGATTTGGGGAAAATATCTAATTGAGAGTTTTCGGACTGATATTTGATGCGCAATATGGTCTTTTAAAGTCAAGTCAATATTCACTATTAACCATGTCATAGAGTGTTACTGCTTGAGACACCATCAACAGCTTGACTGTCACACAAAAACATTGAGACAACTGTTAAAAACTTGGGTCAGAGTTGGGTGTAGAGTTATGTCATCCAGTATCTGCCGGGCTCTTAGTTAAAAGCCACAAAATCCGTATAGAGAGGAGGTTGGGATGGATGGACATGTTGACACAGCATGGGGCTTTAGCACAGAAGACACCATTGACACAACAGTTTAAAACTTGGGTCAGAGTTGGATGTATAGTTATATATATGTCATCCAGTATTGGTCAGGCTCTTAGCTAAAAGCCACAAAGTCTGTTTAGGGAAGAGGTTGGGGTGGTTGGACGTGTTAACAAAACACTGGAATTTAGAACAGAAGACACCATTAACACAACAGTTTAAAACTTGGGTCAGAGTTGGGTGTAGAGTCACATTTATGTCATTCTAAGGCAGGAAAATATATTCAAAAAAGTATGTACTGTATGTATGTATGTAAAAGTATGCAATTTTAAGGCACAGACATGACTTTTTATGGGTTTTATCAATGATTGGAAAAGGAGATTTTAAGAAATGGGACTAGTACTGGCCTCAGGTGGCAGAGCAAGTTGTCTTCTAATTGTGAGGTTGGCGGTTCGACCCCCGTCCCCTCCATGGCTGAAGCCTCCTTGGACAAGATGCTCAAGTTGCTCCCAATGAGAGGCTACCAACTTGCATGGCAACTCTGCCACTATTGTTTGGTGAATTAGAAACACACTTTTAAATGGTTTGGAGGCTTAGGTCAAAAACAAAGGCTCTATATTAATGTGGACCATTGAGTGTTTCAGTACTGGAGAGGAAAGTTTTGTAAATGCTGTATAATTAGAGTTGCTTTGTTCTCAGTGAAGTCACATGCAAGATGCACATTCTTTAAGTTAGAAGCTTGGTTAAGTCTAGCCACCAAAAATACTTAGAGTTAAATAGTTTGGCTTAAAATACGACCCTTTTGCAACTTGTTTGTAGCTTTTCCTCGATTTTCTCGATTACCAGGGTGACAAGTTCTGCCACATCTAATATATGATTGGTTTGCTAAAAAAAAGAGCAGCTGTAAAACATAATATATATGATTTCCCTCAAAAATGCAGTTTAGTTGTGTCGGAACATTATTCTATGCAGACTGGATTGTTTTTTCCATAATCCTACATCTCATGTAACATTATTGTTGCAAACGCCTTGAGGTTCCTAAAGCATCTTTGACAGCCACACTGTTATTTTACCACCAAAGGTCTGGAGTTGGCCTTGTTTAGTTACATCATTGTGCCTGAAAGCTGGCAGAACCATAATTTTAAGCTGTTTTTTGTTAGTTTGTGCAGAGTTTTCTTCCCCACAGGAATGTGTCCTTAAGAGTGCCTGAGGTTGCTGATGAGGCAGAAAGGCTTTTTACTTGATTCTGTTTGACACAGCACAGGAGTTTTTCTCAGATATTTCCTCTTGAACGCTGCTGCGGTGATGTTCAGACAAAGCTCAAATGTCAAAAAGAGCTCCTACAGAAGTGTGCAATCTTCATTTTCTTTTGTTTCACCCATTATCTCGCGCCGTATGTGTGTTAAGAAGTGAGACAAGCAGTGTGGATGAGGCCTGCCCCCTTTAAGAAAGCCCTTAATTGGATCCAGCTGTTGGAATCTCTCTGTGGGCCAAACTCAAACTGTGGTTAACAATAGCTTTGGTTGTTTCAAAGAGCCGCATGTTGTGTCCATGTCCCAGAATGGAAACCACTTACTTTTCATCTTCCTCATACTTTCTTAACAACTCTCTCATTAGTTGTTACTTGTGTCTCTCGGAGCATATCTGTCCTGAGACTGGAGCAGTGTTGAAATTGAACATCGCCAAAACCGCCGATGGCAGCAGACGGGAGCGAAGACTGGTTTAGCTTTGAAACACAAGTTGTGTTCCCTGCTGTTTCTCGGAGGGAGAATTGTGTGTCTAGAAGGGATGCATTGAAGTGTCTGCAGTGTGTAACAGGTGTGTGAGCGAGTGGCGACTCCAGCTGCTCCGAGCTGACTCATGTCGGACACTTGTGGCTGCTTGTGTGCCATAAAGTTGTGGCCACACGATCAACGCACAGTCACTGGCCCACTGGCTGTTCAGTACTGGTGGAGTTGAGTGTTGGGTTGCCAGTTTGGTACCATGTGTTCACACAACTCATTTATGTTGAGTTCATAGACAGACTTAATCCAAGAAAAAAATACCACATAAGCCATTCGTGCAAGCAGCTTATTGCAACCTGTAGTTGTGTTTATTGTGACTTTGCCCTGTAGTTGACTATTAACATGAAATAGGTGGCCTGTCACTGATATATCAGTAACAGCGTATATGTTGTCTGATATGGGCCAATATAGAATCAGTATAGGGAGGTATTCAGTAAGGCACTAACTAGTTTTTGAAATACATTGCCAGAAAGTTAATATCTTCTCATCATTTTCTCTTTTCAGTATAAGTCTAGCATAATATATGTATATTTATACAAACAATTTTGCCTGATATATCAATATTCAGAATTTACCCCAAAAATCTAATATCAGTCAAGTTCTTGGTATGAAGCTGCAAAGTCTGTAATATAGGAGGTTGGGGTGGATGGATGGGTTGATAAAACATGTGACAGGAGACCAGAACTGTTCCATAACTTTACCAAATGTTTCTATTTTTGACTACATCAATGAAGGTTCTCCATTTTTAGGGCTGCAACTCACGATTTCATTAGTGAATAATTTACCAGTTATTTTTGATGAATCCTCTGGTCCATAAAATCACATTGTAACTTTGCAGAGGCTAAGGTGGCGTCTTTGAAAAACCAAACGTTCCCAGTTCACTATTACATATGACAGAGAAAAACAGCGTTTGAGAAGCTTGGGAATGTTTTGCCATTATTCTGTAATTTGTGCATTTTCAGAGTTTTTGGATTAAAATGGGACTTGATTGCTGTCATAGTAAGCATGATTGGTCTATGTACAGTAAAGGCGATGCGTCTGTGGTTATTCGACAGAAATCTATGCATTTTGATGTATTTCTGGTAAATTTGATAAACAAAAATGTCTTTTTAACTCTCACTTCTTATCATTTTGGCGCTGGTTAGTTACCTGTGGTGCTGGCTGAAAACCTCTTTTCGGGCCACCAGAAATCGCTCTATGCAGTAACAAAACCCCTGAAATCTGTGTTTTACAGGTCCACAAACACTACAGTTAAAAATCCCTACCAAAGCTACAAAATAGTGCTTCATTTGAATTGTATTACTGCACAAAGCACCACATACTGCAGTTGTATTTAAGAGCCTCTCGGTACATTATCAGCAAGGGGTAAAAATATAATAAAGAATTTGGTATTGCAAGCAAACTCTCCGGGACCAGCAGATATTTATCAGCTGGTTTTGTCCCTGAGAAGGTCAGAGGTACCTGGCCAGAGCACATTCCTAAACCACCAGAAACAGAATGTATACAACGCTGGCTGGTTTATTTCCCTGCATCGTGTCAGGCCACACGTACCGCTGATGCCAGCTAATCTCTGGCTGTTTGATAAGCAGCATCGTCAGGGCGCCGGGGCTGTGAAGTGTCACGGTAACAAGCCTTGACAATTGCTGAAAGGCCTCGTGCCTCCCAGGCGCTGCAGGTTCACGCCACCGATGAGTGACGGGAGTCGAGGCCACGCAGCCTGGAACGTTTTAATCTAACCGCTGCACCGGAGGAACTGTTTATGTGCAGAGAAACGCCCTCAGTCCCTCATGAGTTTAAGTTGGACTGCGGCCAGTGACAGTATCCCATCCAAATGAGATATTAATGAGGTCAGCCCAGGGCTAATTTGAAATTAGAATAAATGTGTCCTTTACATTGATTTAGACGGCTAAAGATACAGTCAGTGACTCATTTTCCTCATTGAGGGCTGTTGACAGAGAATGATATAAAAAGAATGTCCTCCTCTCCTTTACAGGATGGATTAATACATCATCCGACTGAAATATCATTACAAGAAGTATGACTTCATTACCAATGTGCATAATAACCTAATTCTCAGTTAATGTCAGTGTAGCAGTCTTCTGATGACTCCCAGGCTTTCAGATTTACAGTACTTGCTTTGTCGCTGTCCTCTTGCGGGAATAAATCGGCCCTCTGGAGCAGTTTGTGGGATTGGTAGCTTGACTCTGGAGGCAAATTTGGTCCGTTTTACCTCCTTTATCACACAAACTGATCACAAGTTTAGTGACACAGAAAACTGTTCCCAAGGCTGCGTCCAGACTGGAGAAATTATAAGCCGTTTTGATGCCAAAGACATTTTTATGACCTTTTTGAACGAGCTATTAAGTTTATAAATCTCCTCTTTTCTGTAATATTGTCCCCATTGAAGTGCAGGAAAGTTTCCCTCCAGACTAAATCCTGCAGTGCTGTTGATGTGCCTTGTGATAAATCTAATGTTGAATAATTCATATAAAATGTCAGGAAGATATAATTAAAACTGACTAATCAGCTGGAAGAGTTGATCTGATCGACTTTCTTCCCTGCAGCCGAGTCGTGCGCTTTGTTTTGCTGCTGGTGGATTGAACTATAAAATGTTAACTGCATGCAAAATAGGACAGGAGAACGGAGTTATTGTGCTCCAGTGATTTTCCCTTTGAAGTTTTTTGGGGAAGATTTCGATCGTGGCTGGCTTCCCGCCACCATCTGCTCCTCGCACTCTTCATCTCCCCGCTCTCCTCCCTCTGCAGCCTCCCTCTGCCAATCCAACCTTAATCTCACTTTCTCATTTCCCCCCTTCAATCTGCACCCAAAAAAAAAAAAAACCTCAGTCTTCTCCAAGCCGGGGTTTTCTTTTTCTGAAATTTCCATCCATTTGACGTCCCAGACGAGCTTCATCCCTTCACATCTTGCGTCTTATGTTTCAGCCGTCTGCTGAATGACTGTTTGCTGAGGTAAAGTCAACCCAAGGAGGAAAGTAATCACAGCCTGTGTTTGAGGCAGTTCTCCCAGGATTATTGCTGAATCACTACAGAGAAAGGCTTGACTCCGAACTATAAGTGTTTGTAATGCAGAATCTAACTTCATTGAAGTGTAAAGGTATTTTTCTATTTTTTTGGCAGTAGAGACAGAAAATACCCATTAAAGTCATGTGCTGGCGAATACCTTCTTTCCACAACAGGCTCTTAGTTGATAGGCACAAATTCAGCGTAGTATAGAGTTTGGGGTGGATGGATGGGTTGATGAAACACCGTACTTTAACATAGGAGACCACCGTTCCAACCAGTAGTCATAGTTTTCTTTCAAACATTTTTTCTTTTTAAGAAACACAAGACTGAAAAAGATGTTTGGGGTCATTTAGAAATGTTGTTGTCACATAGTTTGTCCAGCAAAGAAGTTCAGACTCCATTATCACTGTTTGCAGCCTAGCAGATGATTTAGCAGAGTTAAGCGGGGTCTTATTAGTCACTAACTAGTTTGGGAGATACGTTGCTTAAAAAAAGTTAATAAACGGTGACATCATTTTCTCTTTGCAATATAATTTTAGTTTACTATATGTATATGTACACTCAGCGGCCACTTTATTAGCTACACCTTGCTAGTAAAAGGTTGGACCCCCTTTTGCCTTCAGAACCGCCTTAATTCTTCGTGGCATACTTTGGTGTAACAAGGTGTTCAAAACATTCCTCAGAGATTTTGGTCCATATTGACATGATAGCATCACACAGTTACTGCAGATTTGTCGGTTGCACATCCATGATGCGAATCTCCCGTTCCACCACATCCCAAAGGTGCTCTATTGCATTGAGATCTGGTGACTGTGGAGGCCTTTAGAGTACAGTGAACTCATTGTCATGTTCAAGAAACCAGTTTCAGATGATTTGAGCTTTGTGACATGGTGCATTATCCTGCTGGAAGTAGCCATCAGAAGATGGGTCCACTGTAGTCATAAAGGGATGGACATGGTCAGCAACAATACTCAGGTAGGCTGTGGCGTTTAAACGATGCTCAGTTGGTACTAAGGGACCAAGAAAATGTCCCCCACACCATTACACCACCATCACCAGCCTGAACCGTTGATGCAAGTCAGGATGGATCCATGCTTTCATGTTGTTTACGCCATATTCTGACCCTACCATCTGAATGTCGCAGCTGAAATCGAAACTCATCAACATTTTTCCAATCTTCTATTGTCCAATTTTGGTGAGCCTGTGTGAATTGTAGCCTCAGTTTCCTGTTCTTAGCTGACAGGATTAGCACCCGGTGTGTTCTTCTGCTGCTGTAGCCCATCATTCAAGGTTGGACGTGTTGTGTGTTCAGAGATGGTATCCTGCATTCCTTGGTTGTAACGAGTGGTTATTTGAGTTACTGTTGCCTTTCTATCATCTCCAACCAGTCTGCCCATTCTCCTCTGACCTCTCATATCAACAAGGCATTTTCGTCCACACAACTGCCGCTCACTGGATATTTTCACTTTTTGGACCATTCTCTGTAAACCCTAGAGATGGTTGTGTGTGAAAATCCCAGTAGATCAGCAGTTTCTGAAATACTCAGACCGGCCCGTCTGGCATCAACAACCATTCCACGTTCAAAGTCACTTAAATCCCCTTTCTTCCCCATTCTGATGCTCAGTTTGAACTTCAGCAAGTTGTCTTGACCACGTCTACATGCCTAAATGCACTGAGTTGTGGCTATGTGATTGTCTGATCAGCTATTTGTGTTAACAAGCAATTGAACAGGTGTACCTAATAAAGTGGCTGGTGAGTGTATATATAAACAATATTGACTGATATATCGATATTTTTGAATATATATTTTAAGGTATTGTTCACATTTTTTGGGCAGTAGAGACAGAAAATCCCAATTAAAGTCATGTCCTGTCGACTAGCTTCTTTCCACAACAGTCCTCTGCTGTTGCGCTGCTGCAGCTGGAGGTTAAGTGCCTTGCTCAAGGATGTCTCAACGATAAGCTACAAAGGGAGCATTACTCATTCACTTCAATCGCTCTCGGTGTCCTCTCTGACCTGGTGATTCAAACAGCATCATGTTTAATTCGTGTTGACTGATACTCGTGTTTAACTCGGTGCTCATTCCCCCCCTATCTTTTTGTGGTGAGTCACTCCATGGACACTCAGGATATTACAGGCCAGCCTGAGAAATTACCTCCTTCTTTTTCCCTCTCGCATGGCATTTTTCGGCCCTCCTGACTGGTATTTTTAGGGGTATTTTGTTGCTTTGAAGGGAGACAGTCGGCGAGCAAAGCACTTACAATGCAGTTTGACTGGTAAACATTTGTGCCACTGGGGGATTGTGCTCATTATAAACACAGCAGGACCTGCACAGAACTTTATCCCGTCTTGTTGAGGCGATGATAAAGTCAGATTTTCCTCCCAGAATGCACTTTTTAGGTCACTGACAAAGGTACCGGTTGTTAGAATTCACAGAATATTGAATGCTTACTGAGACTACACATGTTTACATACACCTGAACCTTGTATGTATTTTTTGCACTACTTTAGCCATACTTTTTTGTACATTGTGCAATATCCAGAAGTGCAACATCAGTTAAACTACTGTTTTTATAATTGCTAATATACCAAATAAGCTATCTTTAAAAGAATAAGCTATCAAACTGTTCTTATAGGTACACTTGCATATACTATTTTTTATTCTCTTCTTTTCAGTAAATAGCATCATGGTGTTTTTTAATGGCTGTATTCAAGTCATATTTTCCCAAGTTGAATGTAGAGCTGCAACAATTAATTGATTAGTCATCAAGTTTTAAGATAATTTATTAATCAGTTTGGGTATTTTTTTTTTTTTAGATGTGCTGATTTCAGCTTCTCAAATTGTAGTATTTTTTTTCCTCCTCTAGATTAGATTAAATTCAACTTTGCACTGAGTACAAGTACTAAAACAACAAAATGCATCTAACCAGAAGTGCAAAAACAGCAGTAAAGTGCATTATTTACAGTATGGTATGTTACAGTGAACTGAGTGTCTTTGGGTTGTGGACAAAACAGGACATTTGAGGAAGACTGGTTGATATTTTTCAGTATTTTCTGATATTTTTTAGACCAAACAACTCTTTAACACAATAATCAACAATGAAAGTAACCCTCAGTTGCAGCCTTAGTTGCATCAGAGTCACCAGTTTATGCTGAATTTTTGATTCTTAGGTGGACGGATGTTTGACTCAACCTCTGTATCATATTATGTCACATGCTTTGGTTTCAAGGTTATTTCTGCACTGAGCCTGTATTAATATCTCTCCTAACAGTAAATGGCTGCTTATAACCTCCTTCCTCCCCCAGAAAGCGAGCGTATTAGTATTAGTGAATGTAACTGCTGCTCTTTGAGCTCACTGTACTGACAGAATATGAATTACAGGAGAATAGTCAATATGTTAGAACATGAGATCAGAAAGATTAGCTGAAACTGGAGCTCGACTCATTGATCATATCTCTGCTGACTAGCGTGTTGCAGAAAGAACAAGGCTCGTCTGACACGTTGTCTTTTGGGTGAACAGTGGCTGACATCAGCTTAGTGGTAATTGGGCTTCAACTGTTGTGGGTTTTGCCAAGAAGGTTTAGCATTGATGCTGTTGGATATTCATGTATACATCAGCATAATCACATTTCTGCAGGTTATTTAATGAGCAGTTTGCATGCAGAAAGTGTTCAGTTGCTTCATCTTATTGCAAATGAAACAAGCCTTATAGGTTTGCATAACATTCATTCAAAGTTGTCATCTCTGGTGTGACAGTTTAAGGGCGATGAATCTTGTTCTGTGCTTGGAGTAAATACCAAACAGCGTACAGGAATATGTGATGTTGTTGAGCAGCTCTGACCTGAGGAGGATCAGCCTCCTCTGGTTCTGGTGTCGCTTCCATTGTAGATCTAAAAGGAAGGTGTGATACCAGATTAGCAGCGACATCTCACTCACACTGCTTTAACACTTTTCACACACAAGATCACACCCACCTGCCATGGCTGCACTATTACGGCTGCACTGCTATTTTATATCCTCATGTTGCAACTATGGGCTCACATGCGCTAATAATATGATTCCTCCATGTTGGCAGTGTTGATTGTAGCTACACTGTAAAAAAAAAAACAGGCCAAAACTTTAAATTATGTCCTTATCAAAAATCTGTATTTGACTGTGAAATTACACAATTTTTACTGTATATAAATGAACAAAAAACATTGCTACTGTTGTTTTATGATATTTGCAATTATTTAAAAGAAAAATTTTGTATAATTAGGACTGAACAATGGTAGATGAGTAGAAGTACAGAAAATATCTAGTAAAATTACAGAAATGTTGACTGTAAAAGCTACAACAGGTGCACATCAAAAATCTTTATCTTTATTTATAAAATTACATATTTTTTTA
>OMNN01025441.1:0-17122 GCA_900302755.1 Chromis chromis
TAGTAATATATTAGTAATAAGCAATCTAATTTAGAGGCAGGTTTGATAAATTTTTCTGTATACTAAATGTTTTCTTATGCAAGGAGCAAATATATTTTTGATGATAAACTAGAAAGACTAAAAGAATCTGTGATTTTAGAGTTTTGAGACAATAATAGACTGGGTTTTATTAAAGATATTTCATTTGCCATTTGCCGCAACTCAGTTTTTGTTATATAGAAACATATTTGCATACAGCAAAGCCTTCCACAGTTTTAGTTCTCAGTCACAATTACAACACAGCCCTATTTAATCATTTTTTGACTGCATTTATATTGTAGAAGTAGGTGGAAGATATGACCTTTTCCTTGCAAAGGCAATTAACTGTTATTACCATCTCAAATATGATATCCATGCTTTATTGTTGACCCTGAAAGAAACGGTTACATACATAAGTACATACATTGTATACATAAATACATACATAAATCATCAATATTCAAACAGACACACGGTCTTAGTGAAGTCCATCGATGCTGCATGTCTGACAGGTGAAGATGATATGTACAGCTGAGGTCTACTACAGTTCATGTAGAGCTGGGAGGGAAAAGAAGTAGAGGAGGCAGGCAGAGCCGGGTGTTGTTGTTGTTTTTTCTCTTTTTTTCGGCACTGTTAGCAGGAGGTGAAAGTTTTCCAGAAGAAGTTTTTACAGGGGGCTTTACGGTCACGCTGAGGCAACGATAGCCTGTTATAGACAGCCCTCTCCTCCAGACGAGACTCCAGCGGCTCCTCCAGATCCATGGGGGCCGATTCCCCTGGCAGCATGTTGGTGTCCAGGGCTCCGTCCAACAAGCCGGACACCAGCTTTAGGATCAGCTCCTTGCGCTCTTTGCTCAGCTCCTGGAAACCAGAAAAATAGAGAAAATGTAATTATGAAGCGTCTATGATAAAGCTCAAGTCTCAAGAATGATTCTTTATGTCACTTTTCTTCTTTAAAATGACAAGATAAATATCTGTTATGACATAAATATTTGAAAATGCAAATTTTTTTCAACAAAAAGCTTCATTTTTAGTGAAATGTGAATTATTCCAACTATTTTCCTGGTCAAATTCACCAACAATAACACTTGAAATTAAGAGAAAAATGATTCTCTCCTCACCCTGTTCACATGGATGGGGCTCCTATCCTCCACAGGAAGCACGGCAGCTGCTCTAACGCTGAGCAGAACCCCCATGAGAGCTGATAACACCACCAGGAGCTGCATGCTGTGACAGGAGTGCAGGTGACAGACCAGAGCTACAGTCACAGGAGGCTGGAAAAAAGGGTAGGAGTGTGTGTGTGAGAGAGAAAGAAGTCTGAGCAGCTCAGACTCAGCCAGAGATCCAGAGGAGAGTGGTGAAGGAAGTGCAGTACAGTTGGTGGCGGCCGCTCATGAGATTTGGAAGCCACAGATGTTTCTTCTCCTCTACCTCCAAATTCCCTCTCCCTTTTATACGCCTCTCCCCCGCCTGCCGCTGACGTAGAGGGTGGTGGGTGTATGACGGAGGGTGGAGGGTGTATACGTGCATGTTGTTGGGGGTGTGTGTGTGTGTACATGAGCATGAAAGAGGAGGGGATATGGAGGGGTCAGGATACAACAAATGGAACCGTTTAAAAGTTTACCTCTCTGACAAATTGGGGAGTGCGATTCACCGGGAGGGAACATCTGCAGCAAATGGTTACGTCAGCGGGCAAAAAAAATGGTTTTCACATCAACTAATGTATTGATAGTTGTGATAGACAATCTGAGATAATACCTTTCAGGTAGGTGGATGGACAATTCCACAACTCATCATCTGTGTGATGCCTCCGGATGTACTTTAACACCGAAAACAAAGTGGTCACATTTCACTGTGACAGCAATCAAAAGAGTTTAAAAGGAATACAAATTGAACATAAGCTGGTTTATCTTTTGCCACCAAAGCAGGTCGGTGTTTGGCACTCGACTTCAGGCAACATCTGATTCCTGTCACAAGGCTTCTGTGCATCTGTTTGACACCTGCAGATTACAATTGAGCGGTCTGACACTCCTGTTGACTTGGGAGGTGTCTTCAAGGAAATGCACATAATCTAGTGGAGCAAAAAACAAACAAACAAGCAAATCTCCCTCAGATGGTTAACTTTGGTTCACGTTGACATGAGGTACTTGGTAGATTTTTGAATTACCAACACAATAATGTCCTTTAGGTCATAACAGAAGCAAAATAGAACCAAAGTTTTACTACTAGCCCAAAAAACATGTGACATCCTGACAGTGAAGCACAGAGCGGGGAGAGTGGATGATATGGCACTCTCTACACAAGCCAGAGTACCCAAAGGATCCACTGCCAACGTCCTGGTGCCAGACCCCATAGGACACCCTGAGAGGTCCTCTTGTCCATGCCCAATGGTTCAGAGCATTTTAGACCACATAAGGGGGACCAACACAATATTAGGTGGGTGGTCATAATGTTATGCCTGATTGGTGTAAAACTTTAACTCATATCATTTAAAAAACAAAATGCATTATGGTATGTTTAAAAAAAAAAAAAAATCTGTTCTTTATCCAAGTTTACCTACTAATTATCAGGTTAACATATGTTGCAGCTTACATAAAGATTAATTTATGTGTGATATTTAGAGCTACAACACATAAATGGTGTATTTGTAGCTATATAATACCACTAAATGTATGTTAAGGTGTAAAAAGAAGTATATATATATATATATTTATAGAGGGAGAGATTAAATTGTTTGGCGTGTTCGAGAAGCGGCCTTAAACCTCCATGACATACAGCTGAAATAGCACAATTAACAGCATTTACTGGGTTTACTGTTGTGCTGCTGGCAGAGAACATACAGTCCTTATGCTCCAGTACCCCGTGTTTGACGTGTTCAAATGGATCCGTCGCGCTCTCAGAACAGTTTTTTTGGGTATTTTCTTCTGATCTGAAGAAGGCCCAAAGCCAACCCAGAGATTACTGTTGAAACGGTTACATTGGCAATTCAGTGTGTTTGAAGAATCTACAACAACTGAAAGGCATCTGCAGTCTAGCCTGCAAGAGACTTCAAACAGTGAGAAACGTCAGCATGACGGCCGGCATAGGTGCTCCCAGATTCTATTAATGCGCAGGGAAGTTTCCATTTTCACAACATTCTTTGGCGTGGCGTGGTCCAGCACCACCCTAACAACTATCTGAAAGGGATCACTGAGAAACACTGAGTCACAGATCATCTGAGGACTTTGCCGTTATCTAATAAATGGGTGAATCTGGACATGTGGGTAATTCTGTCTGTTTCTCTGCACTGGAAACATAAGAATTCTGATAGATTAACTTCCAGCGTCGGCAGTGCAGAAATTATCATTAAAAAACACCAACATCAAATTAAATATTCATGGATACTTGTTTGCTGGAGTCAGTGGGGACACGTTTCATTTTCTACATTGCAGCATGTGAACACTCAGGAACAACGTTGCAGTGCAGCTGAGAATACAGGCACCGTATCAGCAGTGTGAGAATAATATTCCGCATTGTTGCAGGTCGGTCACATCTTAGTAGGAAACAAGTGAGGTCTTATACAATATTAACTGGAGTTGATGCAACTGAACAGCAACATCGCTGTGGTGACACATTTCACACCGCAAAACAGTGAACAATGTAATGCAGCCGAGGGGCTTTTTGCTGAAATTCAAAGAATCTGACCAGTTTAATTTAAATGCATTCATTTTCTACGACTAGAATAGCCGAGAATGAATGAAACATAACAGATTCAACGATGCCACCTTGTGTGTGAATACTGAAGCTGCACTTTAACATCACTACAGCACTGCGTTTATAGTTGACTATTAGCAGTGAATAACAGCTTAAAAAAAAAAATCACATCAATTTGCATTCTGTTTAAATGTGATGCTATGATATGTAACTATTAGCTGCAGACTTTAAGGCAGGTTTGGGACAAGAGATCTTGGAAAATTCAGCACATTTTTCCATTCCATTTCTCCTCTTATCAAAAATAGTTTTTCGATTAAACACACCCTTCAGGAAAACCAGAATTTGACACCAAAGCAAATTAAAATAAAACAAAGCCCTGTGTCTTGCTGCATTTGTGCAAAGTAAAGAATCAAATGCATACATCCTAAATATCCACTTTGTGTTACCAATTTATTACAGTTCATAATTCTTATAAAAACACAAATTCATTGCTCAGGTACGACACTACATCTCAACAAAGATTCAGATGTGGACTTAAGTAACAAATGTGCATCAACATACGATGTTTTACACTAGCTCAACAAACCACACCGAAACATGAGATTTCCACTGGGAGAGAAATTAACAGCATCCTACAGTAAGACTCAGAACGTGGACTTACTACAGTACAAGCTTATTATCAGTGGTCAATACCCAATACACGAGTTATAACTTCATAATGAATTCACATTTTAAAAGACAGTTCTTGCATTGCAAAGCTCTAATGCCTTTTTTTAAGCTTAATTTGCATTTTAACACCAGAAAACTACTTTTTCAGATCAATTTTTTGTCAGTCAAATTTACTTAATCTTCAGTTGGTGATTTTTTAAAGGGGTGTTTAATTCTTGAGCATTTGTCTAGGACACCATCTGTCTGGTACATTATGATAAGATACAGAGCAAGTTTACTTTTTCAGCAATACACAATTTCAGGCACTATAGGGTTCATGTGTAGCGGAAACATCAGTATTCTGAATAGTCATGACAGATGGCGACTGCATAATTCTTCCAATGAGCGCAAAACTGAAAATAAACGTTTACGAATAAATGTGCAGCAATACATCACATATATACAGTATATATACTCTATATTGTATGTAATATATTGCATAATGTGTAGATACAGTGAATAGAATTGACAGTACAATGTTTCAGAGTGAGGTCAGGTTTGATGACGATGCTCATCCCGCTCGGCCCAGCCCACCGAATTACTCTACACAAAATGCTGATAAGACGATGACAAGAGTAAAAACACATCAGAAAAACAAAGAAACACAAAGAGTGTGTAAGATTTAAAGGAAACATTGAATCGAACAAACACTTTTTCTGGATAACTCAGCAAGTTCCCAACAGCTGATAATTCTCTTGGTTAATGCTGAACTAAGTTGAGGAGGTGTAGAAGAAGTTTTTCCATCTGTGGTGTGTGTGAGGGCCAAGTGGAGGATGAACACAGCGGTCTGTTGTTGCAGGTCATGCTTCATCGAGTACCTGTCAATGGTTAAGAAGGTGGTGAGTGAAAAGTTGACGCTGCATACAAATAAAATATAAAAAACTGATTCTAACAACTCACCTTCCTTGCAAACTCCGGGAGGACGAATGACGCTTTGTGAATTTCAGGGTTGTAATATTTAAGGTTCATATTTTCCATTTCTTCTTTTGACAGTGCTTTCACCGGTTCCTTGAAATTTGTTTCCTAATCAGAAAGTGAAACGAGACTTGAGTAATTTGGACATAACTGATCACAGAGAAACGGTGAGAAGGTTATAGGGATGGTTTTACAATAAGCCGGTGTAGTTTACAGGCAATCCAACAACAATCAGATGTGTGGTGGATGACAGAGAATGACAAGCGCACTCACAGGATTTTTACTGCAGAGCATGAATCCAATTTGGCCGCTGGGATAAGTTGGGATGGTGCTGTAGGCATAGTCCACCACGGGGAATAGGGTCTTACAGAACGTTCGCATCTCCTTTATCAGCTCCAAATGGAGCCACTGACACTCTCCTGTGAAATTGACACAAGAGCAGAAGAAAGGGCGTGTTCATTTCCCGTCTATTTCTGTTGACATCGTTCCATCTTGACATAGTTAGAAAACTGACCATATAAATATGAACATAAATGCTAAACAGGAGTTAATAAATGCCATGACTAATAATCATTGCTTTTGGTAGACTTGAAAACCACATGCAAGTTGTCATTTAGTAGCACAGTTTTGACTCCTATTCCAGTCTGCACCTTTCTCCAATTTTCATAGCAAAACTGTAATAAAATCTAAACTTACCCTGGGAGCAAAGAATTCCACCACTTGTCAATGCTGCCTTCATCAGCTGATAGTAAGACTCCTTGAACAAACTCTCAGCAGGTCCTGCAACAAAAACAGAACTCAGAATGGGACTAACACATGGAACAAAAAGTCATTATGACACTTGAAATAAAAAATAAAAGCACCTACCGACTGGGTCTGAGGAATCAGTTATAATGATGTCAAAAGCATCCTGGTTCTGCTTCATAAATTCAAAGCCATCGCCAATATGGAGGGTGAGCTTGGGACTGAAAAACCCTTTGGCCATCCCTGGGAGGTACTTCTTCGATACGTTAATGACATCCTATGGAGCAGACAACATCAGCACTGACGTGAGCTGGTGCTACTCTGGTGCAGCATTGGGGAGAAATCTATAAATCAGTGCAGCTCTCTGGAGAGAAGCTAGAATCATTGTCAGTGTTGTTGCTCCCACCTCATCTATCTCGCACAGAATCACCGACTCCACCAGCGCATTCTTCACCACTTCCCTGAGCACTCCACCATCTCCTCCACCAATAATCAGAACCTGTATCAAACATAATAAACAAAGAAAGGTAAATGTTATGACTGTCATCCTGAATACATTCATATTACAGTAGCTTCATAAATTTCCCAGTAAATCTGAGTCATACCTTCTTGGGGGAAGGATGACTGCACAGGGGGAGGTTAGCAATCATTTCCTGATAGGCAAACTCATCTCTCTCTGTGCACTGGATCACTCCATCCAGCACCAACACATTCCCATAGGTTTTACTGAAAAGTGATGTTACAGCAAAGTGTGAAGCACGTTTGACAGCTCATACAGCCTGAGGCCAAACCGACTAACTCAGTATGTTTACATAACTAGAGGAGGATTTACATAACTCCAGTAGGATGCAGATATGTAGTTTTTGCACAGTTCATTCAAAATATACCACAAAAATGTTGCTAGCATGTTTCTGGTTATCCTGGAGCTTGTATGTAGTTACTCTACAGAGTTAACCCCGAATAACGCTACAATCTTAGCTGCCCGTTTTAGCTACCTGAGGCAACGTGAAACACTCACATGTACCAAACCAGCTGAAGAAACGAGCTCATTCACTGCTACCAGCTACTAGCTAGCAACATTAGCCAAGTTATGGAGCTAAAAGTACTCACCTCTTGAAAACCATAACATCTTGAAATTTGGACTTCTTGTTGTAGAGGACCTCTTCTACCTGGAGGCTCATCGCCTGGCCGGGCCATAACGTGCACGACTCCGTAAACCATCCATCCTTTATGTGATCCATGACAGCTGCCCACAGCCACAAGTAATACTAACGTGTTTGTAAGTGTGGCAATGTGAGAAGTTACGACAAAGCCGTCGCCTGACAGCTCAACTTGCTGCCTCGTATTATAACGAATCGGACGCCGCTGACGTAGGCGACTCGCCGTTACGCGGACCAATGGCGTGCGAGGATTTACCGGTTCGTGTATAGTTTGTTTGACTTTCACAGCAGCGGCTCTGCGCTTGGCACCGCCCTGCAGCACGAGCCGAGGAGCCCCACGGCGGCGCGTCACTACGCCTGCGCAAACCAGCAAGCAAGAGACCGGGTCGAAAGTGAGCAGAGGAGATGAGCAGCTGTTTGTTACTTAATAATATTAAGGTAAGGTCATCCTCTAAGTAAATTAATATTTTAATGCGTATCTCTCTCTTTAATTAGGAAAAATAAATAAAATCAACCACCCCTCATCAACCTTTTAAACAAGAGTGAAAGTGGCCATCTGGGTAAGGCTTGATATTTTTTATATAAATATATACAGGCGCAGCTCAACAAATTAAAATATCGTGAAAAAACTATTTTTGTTGTAACTTAATTCAAAAACGTTCATATATTCTATCATATAGAATAACACGTGACCATTATGAAAATGAGAAATGCAGTATCTCAAATTATTAGAATGTTTCCTAAGATCAATTAAAAAAGGATTCGCAATACAAAAATGTCCAACTTCTAAAAAGTTAATTTATACACTCCATACTTGGTTGGGGATCCTTCACCCTAAATTACTGCATCACTGTGGTGTGGCATGGAGGCGATCAGCCTGTGTCACTGCTGAAGTGTTATTGAAGCCCACATTGATTTGATATCAGCATTCAGCTATATATTTTTTGGTGGGCGTTTGTCATCTTCCTCTTGGCAATATAGGGTTCTAAAAAACTGATATACACCGATCAGCCACAACATTATGACCACTGACAGGTGAAGTGAATAACATTGATCATATTGGTACTATGTGTCGTTCTGCTGGAAAACCTGGGATTTTGGCATCCGTGTTGATGAGACTTAGACACCCAAATAAACATTGTCCCAGAACAAGCACACTCCCTCATGCAAATGGAAATCCCAAATGTCACTGGTCTATCCCCGCAGGAAAATGCACCCCACCACATGTCAAAAACATCAAACATCAGGAACATCTTGAGGAACATGACAATGGCCCAAGATGTTGATTTGACCTCCAAACTTCCTAGACCCCATTCTGATCAACAGGATGCAGTGGAACAAGTGTGATGGACAGAGGCCCCACTGCACAAGCCAGAGTACCCAAAGGATCCACTGCCAACGTCCTGGTGCCAGACCCCATAGGACAACCTGAGAGGTCCTCTTGTCCATGCCTATGGTAAATAATTAGATTTTCACAGTGCAGCAGATGCTATGTGATGTTGTGAAAGTGGCAGTTTGTATCATTATTTTCACAGAAGTCAATTTTTTCCCCAGTTGGACACCAACAGCAGTTTGTAATATTATGGCATCTCTGAGAAAAAAAAATCCAAGTTAAATACATTAAGTGAAAAAGTCACAAGGTTTCTGCAAAATAAATACAAAAATATCTTCATGTATTACATTATAAAGGTCCCATAGTTCATGATGTGCATCACAGACGTGGTGGCATTTCAGCTGTGATTCTTGAAATGCGTATATTCACATTTAAGCCTTTTAGAATAAGTTCCTCAGTGGTAGTAGGTAACTAAGTACTACATTTACTCAAGTGCAGTATAATTTCAGGGTACTTGTACTTAAGTATTTCAATTTTCTGCTACTTTATATTTTTGCTTCATTACATTTCAGAAGGAAATGTTGTACTTTCTAACTCCACTTTATCCATCTGACAGCTATGTACTAGTTTTATTTTTCAGATTAAGATTGTCATAAAATATGGACAACCTACAAAATAGAACACAAATATTGCCCTAATGTCATAAAATGGTTTCAGTTCAGCAAGTGTTGGAGGATCACAAAGGTAAAATCCTCAACTATTTTACAAAAAGGCAAAAACTGGAGAAAGCTGATCTAAAAATCCTTAATATTTGAAAATTAATTTGGATGATTTTATTTCAACATGGTGAGATTTTCATGAGTGTTGCTTCATTGTTGTTGTTTTTTGATTTTGTTAAATCAACGTCACAAATTAAGCCAGCTTAAAAAGTATTTAGTTATCTAACTGATAGAAAATGCCATAACTTAACCGAACATAAATGGGCCAACTGACAAAGCATGAGCAGAACTTTAAGTGTGCAATAGAGTCTAACTGCTGACAGTTTCTTTTTAGACTGTAATGTTCCTTAAGGTGAAAGGTGCACTTTTGTTTGTCTCCTTACACAAGGCAGCCCCTAATATTTGCATGGTATAACCCAGGGATAAAATAAGCCAAACGGTAAGCCAACAACCCAAACTCATCATGACAAGCCTGTTTAATCAAAGATCAGCTGCAGTTTAGCGTCACAATAACAGACATTTTTCAAGGAAGACAATTTGACTTTTGGAATTAATGATGGCTCACTTCCTTATAGTGTTCCAGTACGTCATGAGAGCGAACCAGAATGCACAAAAGCAGGACAATCCTCTAATTGGAATGCAGACATCATGGATACATCTGTGCAAGCCCAAATATGATCGTTGTTTTTGCAGATAAGGAACCAGACAGGTTGTCTGAGTTACCTGAGCCAACCATCAACCGTGCAGGACGCAAAGTCAAACAGATATTCCCAAGTTTTACTGTGCTGAAAATTGTAAATGGCAGTTAATTCATTTGGATTGATTGTTTTTTGCCTTGTGAAGAGTATTTTTGGTTGACTCAAACTGCAGATCGAACCTTCAGTGTCAAACCAACATCAACAATAAAAACTGAATTTTCAACATCTACAATTCTGACAATTTGCTGAAGAAGATCGTCTGATATCATCAAACTTTTCACCACTCAGCTGATAATGGTTCTTGTACTCAGTCATGACAAGTAAGTTTAGCAATAACCAAATAACCAAATGAGAAATTCTATTTATTCATAGGCAATTCTGAATGGAGTCTCGTTGAGATTCTAGATTGCTATATCCCATTATATACTGTATGTATATATAATTTTGTACAGGTCTTCTGTGGAGGTGTTAAATTTACAATTCAGTGCAAAAGTTTGCACAATATCTAATGCTTGGATAAAAGAGAGCGTAATATCTGCAGGGTAAAGTAAGCTAAAAGGTAAGCAAAAATGAAGAACTTGAGCAAAGGACACAGCATGCTGAAATGAATGTAAAAGTAAAGACTTATACTCCTAAATGGACCACAGTGGTAGCAGTTTGGTTAAAAACATGATGATTATTGCTGTAGGTGCATTTAGAAACACTGTCAGTGCGCACAAGACCTACAGAAGTTACAGTTGTGCCAATAAAATGCAGCCTCTGGAGTTACCAGAACCAGCCGATAACCAAAACGCCTTCATGAAACTCTTCTTGAGGTTTGCCGAGTTGAAAAAGCTAAGCTGAAAATAAAAAACTATTCCTGTAAGATTATTTTTTGCCTTTATTCCAGGGACAGCTGAAGAAAGACAAGAACAGGGTTAAGACTTAGCCCTAGTGCAAGATGCTTGTCCACTACCAAGTGGGTTACCAAAGCAGCTCCTAATTCATTGATTCAATTTCCACAATGATGACATTTTGTATTTGTCAACTAAGTCAAGAATACTTTCAGCATCAACTTCTTAGCCAACATGGACGAAAGGTCCTCTGAAGTCAGGATTTATCTATTGGTGTACTTATTTATAGCTATGCTCATTATGACACAGTGATCCAGGGGTTTTTCCTGAGGACAAATCCTATTTAGGCAAATGTAAACCAAAAAACATGTAAGGTTTTAGACATGTTTTTCCCTGTGCTTAAATTACAGTTTACCCTGAATGTTTGCTTTTGTTTGTCTGTATACACAAGATCCTTGACGCTTAAACAAAGGTGACAGTTACTTCCAGGGAATAAAGAAGCCCTCAAGTCTGCAAACTGTCCACACCTGTGGTGCAAAAATATGGAAGTTTAGTTTTAGGTTGAGGTAGTTACTTAGTGTTATACATTACTGGTGCAAAAGTAAAAGTTTTAACAACACCACAGAACACTAATCTAAGCGACTTAAGTATTAACTCACTTTCAAACTATTTGAGTGAAGTCATGCAAAGTTCATTTGTGAACCGGAATGCAAGCCTCACAATAGGTGTTTTACAGCAAAGGGGAAACGGTCTGACGGACTATTTCAGGAGCATAAGGAATGATCAGTGATTGGGAATGAACTCAAAGTATGGAAAAGCTGGCTGAGGTATGTGCCTGGCTGATAAAAATGGAAGCATATCGGGTAAAGATTCAGGTGTCAGGCCATAATGATTTTATAATCAGTTCTGTAATGGACAGGTAAGGGCAGCAGAGTTGTTAAAGAACTGGAATGAAAAGGTCATTTTGTTGGTTCTAGTCAGGATATAGCAACCTGCCTTCTGAATTAGCAGCTGAATGGATTTGGAGCAGGACGACCTGCAGAAAGGGCATCACAGTAATGGAGTCTGCTGGTGACCAACGCATGGACAGGAGTGTCTGAATGTCCCTGAGAGATAAAGCTACAGATTTTAAATACATTTCTGAAATTAATGGAAGGAGATCCCTGCAGGCATTTTCCCAAATCTAGTAGACTCACCTAAAGAGTAGATGGTGTTATAGCAACATCATAAAGCCCATGTGTTTGAAACAATCACACATTAGTGTAACGTCAGTGTTTTCACATACTTTGAAAATATATAGTAAATTATGGTGATGGTTTAAACCTAAGTTAGTCATATAAGGTCGTGCTCTTGAAATACACATTAGCATGAGTTGTGTTTCTTGTCATTTTGGAACAATATTTTCACTTGGCAGCACACGTCCATCATAGTTCACACAGTAGTATAATATGAAGTGTACCCTATTATCTTAGTATCAGTGATAATAGTGATAGTACTATATTTATACTGTTCCACCAGTTTCTATTTTTTTGGTTTGATCAAAAAATGAGGCAAGAATTTTTTCCTCTAAAATCATCTTTAATAAAGAGGTCTGTGCTTCCACATATTTACAGATTAAACTGTTCTGAAAATGGAAAAAAATACAATTTGAATTTCATTAAATTCTGAAATACTGACTTTTACTTGCAAGGAAAAAAAAGAAAAGGAAAATTGCAGGATGAAAAAATGTTAAAGACAAAAAATGGCATCAAGGAGAGTCTATCTTTTGGGCCAGTTATGCCGGAATCCTCTGTAGGGAAGGAAAAGACAGAACGGTTAACAAACTAGGATGTTTGAATTTGCAGAGGTAAAGAGACCTCTGTATACTCAATATATTTACCTATCTGATTTTCCAGCCAGGTAGGACATACTGCGGTTTCCAGCTCCAAAGTTGTTTTTTTGCCCCTTTGGAACTTTCTGTTGGAAAAAAAGATTTACATTTATAAAGAACTAAAAAACAATATAAATATAAATATTGAACTGTATTGGACAAGCAAATACCTTTTTCTTAAAACCCTCGCCTTGCCGATTTGGATCAAACTGTGTGTTATCCTTCGATTTTGTGCCTGTAAAAGTAAAAGGGAGTGAATTCATTTTTATAATGCAACTGAATTAAAAAAAGATAAGTAGCTGTGTGTGCAATGGGGAAAAAAGAAAAAAAAAAATCGCATATGCATACCTGCAAAGACTTTGAGGTCTGACTGACTGTAGTCGAATGGCTTGAAGCTCTCTGGCGGAGTCGCTTCTGTCTTCTGGGGCTTCTCAGCAGATTTCATCAGCTTTTTACTTGGTTTGGGAGTCAACTCTCCATCCTCACTGGCAACCCTCTCTCTTTTCTTTCCTCCGCCTTTTACAGATTCCTAATGAAATAGGTCAGTAACATTATGGTCTGTACAATATAAAAAAAACAGACATTTTATTAAAAGTATTTGTAAATTGTCAAACTAACAAGATCATTCACAGTGCTTGACGGCTTTAGTATTATGAAAATGCTGCAAACGGCTCTCTTTACTTGATTGTTTTTCTATTTTAATATTCTGGAGGTCATATTATTCAAGCAGACTTTTATGCTGCCCCATAAATGGCACAAAAACACTAAATCAGGGGAGAATTAAAGGGGAATCATGAACCTAATGTCATATGATGTTAGTTTTTTTTTATCTTCCCGTGTTGCATACCTAGTTGATATACCTACTAACCAACTAAAGCTAGCATTATATTGACTCATTGGTGATGAAACAACATGAAGGTGAAAGCTTTTGCTGCCATCTCTAGGTTGAAATTTTGCTCCACATTCTGCAACATAGAATTATTACAGTTCCCAGCTGACTAAGTCCAACAGATCATGGTGTATGGTGTCATGAGACATGCACAGAAAATCTTTTACCCTGTAGCCATCAGTATAACAATATAGAAGTGTGTTACAATCACAAATGAAAAAAACTATTTGAAGTAATAGTGACTTACTATCTCCTAATTACAAGGAAAGATCTCAATTACAAGATATAGATTTCATGTTCTGGACCTGAAAATATCAAGACCCAGATGTTGTAATTAGGGAAAAGTGCCATAATTATTAGAAAAGGTTGAGGTGGTGACCAATCATTGCGATACATGAGAGGACAGGGTTGATGGCGCCATCTGATTTAATGTAATGAACACCAGCTTTAATATCAATTTCCCCCCAACAAACAGATGTAAACTAGCTTACAACATAAAAATATAATTGTATAAAATTACACTTTTCATGTCTGTGCTTTCTTAGGTTAAAATGTTGAGTTCTACAGTTCATTACCCAGCCAACAGTTTTGTGGAAAATGTGGTAGCTTCATGATAATATCCCATCTAACTTTGTTAATTTGACCCAATGACAATTAACTGATATTTTATGCAACTGTTAGTGAGAACCAGTGATGCTAGAGCCCAGACGCAGCACACAAATTTTTAAAATATCAATCACAATATCAGTGTAGGAGGAGCTTTGAAAAACTACAAAGCTTTCATCTTTCAAACTGTAATTAGACACGAAAAGTTCACTGCCAAAGTGCTGGCTGAAACTGACAGCGAGCCGGAACGGCCAATATTTGCCTGCAGTTGGCAGGTTGACGACTGTTACTTTCAAGTGCTGCTGCCAACAATTCTGACTATGATGCATGCCACCAGACGGTGCCAACATGCTTATTTGAAGCTGCCGTTTCGGCAGGGAGTGTCTCAAAACCAAGTTCTCACTGAGGCAGTCATCACACAATGGATTATGAATGATGGCTCAAGCCCCAGACAGTAAACGGCAGAGGGGAAAATGGTGCAACTGTGAGAGAGTCAAAGGGTGGTGACCATTATTTCTGTTCTTCTGCATTGTAGACAAAAGATAAATGCCTGAAACTTTTGTCGAAGTATTTGAAACAAAGCAGAAACACAATATGGTGGCAAAAACATTTATGAGTGACCGAGCGGGTATAAAGCAACACCCCTGAGAGATGGATCTAAAGGGAAGTGGGCTTTTGGGCAAAAAGCAGCAATTGTTGCTCCCCAGGAGGTAAGAAAAGTGTTTGATGAGTAGAAGACATGTCTCTAATTCTCCGGTCCCACGCTGTGCATTGTTCTTCCCCAGGCACATCATGTGACAGATATAAATATTAAAAGGCCACTATGATGCCGATGCTGCAGACTGGACGCACTGGTTCACTCGCTTGTGAGTCACCATATTGATGTACAAAAAAACCTAGTGCATCTAAAGAAAATGGGGGGCACTGCAGAGGGTTAAACCTGCTATTAATGTACTATCTTTAATATTCCGTGCCAGGCTCTTGGGTGAATAGAACTTGTGTTTTTCAGGAAATTTGTACTTTCCCAGCAGGGACATCAACAGAAAAGTTGACAGAGTGCAAAGCCCATCTGAAGTGGAAAAAAGGAAATGGAAGGATGAGAGAGCAAATGACTCACTGCTGCTTGCTGGCGAACGGTGGCGACGTTCTGGAGAGCCTCCTGATAGCTCTGTTTAGCCTTGTTTCTTTCCTCTGTGGAAATTAGCATTAAAAAAACCTAATGAGGCATAAAACTTGAAGTATGTAAGAGTCATTTTAGAGCAATTTAAACCCCATTACCTGTTGCTTTTCTCACGTGTTCCTTTGCTTCCTGCTTGGCTTTTTTCTTGGCCTCCATCTCCTTCTGTTGCTGTTCAATACTCTGCAGTTTCCATCTTTTACTGATCTGTCAAGGTGAGATGGTACAATTGTGAACATTAAAACAGAAAGGAGCTAAACACAAATACGTCTGGATATGGATCAATGAATGGAGCTCTTTGATTACCTCAAATATTTTTGAATTTGGATCAAACTTCGCGTTCTCGTTGACGTGCACATCCTTAGAGGGTAAATACTGAAAGAGCAAAGGTACATAAAAATGACTTTCTATCGCGTTACACAAAATGCAAACAATGAGGTTT
The DNA here is from genome assembly GCA_900302755.1 of Chromis chromis. Classification (NCBI taxonomy): domain Eukaryota; kingdom Metazoa; phylum Chordata; class Actinopteri; family Pomacentridae; genus Chromis; species Chromis chromis. The sequence goes on from OMNN01025441.1 coordinate 15,806, forward strand.
AATCTTTGGTCATCTCTTACCATTCTGAAAGGGTTTTCAAAAGACTCAGTGATCTGTCTGGCTTTCATTTGAGCAACAGAGAGCGACATTTGGTCATCTTTTGTTTCCACCTCCTTCGAAATAAAGCAGAATTCTCACATTATGCATCACAATTACACACAAGTTGACTATCTGAACAAATTAAAAGCAGATCTCTACCTGAAATAGTGTGATTTTAGCCGTTGCCACGAGGCCACTTGTTTTCTGCATGTCGACATCCATCTTGTGCTCGTCCTCTGAGAAAAGCATCCCTTGTTTAACTGGCAACTCTGAAAGCATACATCAATACAAGGCTTAATGGACTCAAATCTTTTGTATAATGCACAACATGCATGAGCAGCAACCTTACCATCGGGAGGAAAGTGCGGGAGATCGCCCACTGTAACCCTGGATGTGTCATGAGGACCAAACAACGTGACCTCTGGCTGGAAAATTACACACAATCACATAAATGTTACCCCAGATGTGGTTTCTGAGACTGCTGAAATCACAAACTGAGTATTCAAAGTGGTGTAATCAGATTTTAGCTAACCTTTTTTATGGGTGTGAGTCCTTTTGTCTTTTGAGCTGCTATCTCCGCCTGTGTAGAAATCATTGCAGCATTTACTTTGAATTTAAAGTGACAATACAAACACTGAAATGATATAACTGAGAAAAAGGCTGCAACCCATCTTTGCTCACCTTAAGGAGGGGCATTTCCCTGCCTTGCTGCACCAACAAATGAAGCTCATTGACCTGCTGCCTCACCAGCGGGGGCACAGGGTTACAGCAGGCAATGATGCCCTGAGGCTCTCTGAATAGAAGCAGAGTTTAAGAGTAAGAACACTGAATTCATCCGCACCAAAGTGACAACACCAAAAATGAACAGAAAGTTAAGTGGGAAATCTAACCAACTTACTTGGGCAGCTCCTCAGATATTTTGCTCATCATATGGGTGGGCAGGACAAACCTAAAAACACAAATACCACTATATTAAAACACGTTAAGGAACATGCCAAAATGACAATGAAAGCTGGGAGAACAAAATCTGGCAGGACACAAACTATAAATATGGAAACGGCAGAGTTAAAGAACAGCCAGTCCATTCAGTTCCAAGCAGCCTACCCGGTGCTTTCATCCTCCTGCCTGGCCAGCTTGTCCCTCCAGGCGAACAGCAGTCTGAAGGCAGTGAGCTGCTGGGTGTTTAAAGACTTTTTCTGCTTCCTCTGCAGCTCCAAATATGACTCCTCTGTGTATATAGGCTTCACATATTTCTGTTTGGGAGCAGGGGGGGGGGGC